>JAUMHM010086777.1:0-10758 GCA_032362435.1 Melikaiella ostensackeni
CTTCGCGGTTCCTCCTCCTTCGTGCACCGCTACGGTTCTTCTTCCTCACGGAGAGCCCCGGTAGCTGGTCCTTAACGGTGTCAACAAAATTGTCGCTATCGCTGTCGGAACTGCGCACCGCTTCTGATGGACTGCCCCCTGAGGTTCCGTCCACCTTTGGCGGTGGGTTAGAAGAGGGACCCGAAACGGTTCCCTTATTGGTTTTTCTTTCTTTGTTTAGGGTTTTATCCATGATGATCCCACGAGTAGCGAGGGAAATAAAGAACACCCCCTGCAGAGCCAGAGGGTGTCATATCGCATTCAGAGGGTGGGTCTTAATACTATAGGATTCGACCTGGTGTCCCAAAGTCTCCGTTATGACAACTCCTCTGTGACCCCGGCCTGTCCGCCTCTACTGAGGGGGGCACGTCGGGGTGTTCGAGGATTTGTGAACCTTGGTGCCATTCAGCCCACGACGCGGCGATCACATCTTGGCTTGCGAGCATGAGGATTTGATGGGCCAATAAGGAGGTCCACAGTACTCAACTAATGAGATTGAATACTGAATACAAGACTGATTTTCGACGAGGTTGAAACTGAGTCTTTGGTCGAGATTACAGTAACATTATAGCCACGTAATTCAACTTGTAGGGATTCGCCGGGTAGAGCTTCGCTGAGCAGACAAATTGTCATGTTGTTTCTATAGAGGTAGGTGTTTGATTCGTGTTTTTTGTTAAGTATTCCCTGAGCGTTCCAAAAAATGATTTTAAGAATTTTATTTTTGAGGGCTGCCATTTCGAAGAGCAACTGATGATAAACTTGTTATAATCTCAGTTGTTTGCTTGATAGCTTCATTCTTACTTATATTTCCTCCCGTAATCTTGGTTATTTAAGTCATGACTTTTTGTATGAGGACAACGGGGTCAAGTTTAATGTCATGAGAAGGCCGATTCTGAAAGGCAGCAATGAGTGGAAGAAAGTTATCTCATGCAATGCGATGAGTGTCGGTGGTAAAGTTTTCAGGTTGATTATTATCCGTCTGTTTTTTTAGCTGTCAGTTTATTTTGGAGACGCCTTTTGAGGTTAATTTAGTGCTGCATTGTGATTCATTATGTAAGGGCGGGGAGCTTATGAGGGCTACTTAATCTGGAGGGTGGTTCTGACTTGGCTGAATCAGTGGGGCAAGGGGTTTGATGAGGAAAGCATCCTCCAGATTGGTAGCAGGTTTGGAATGAAGGTTTTTAGTTTTCGCAGCTAGAACTAGTATGCGCGCCTCCATATTTCATGCAGTGTGGGGTAGCGTTTCAAAGAGACTAGAGACTGGGTAAGAAATGAGTATGTTCCATATAACAAGTTTAATAAGTGATGCCTCGACATTTTTATAGAGGTAATATTGAAACCCTTGCTGTTCCATGTTAGTTATGACTGCGTGGTAGTCTTCAATGTAGGACACGTGAACAGAATAAACATTGGCGCCGATGCTATAGACAATAGGTTTGTATTCAGCAACTTTAAGGATTTTGTGAAGGACTGTATAGGGGTGGTTAGCTTCGTCAAAAATTACGTTGATTGGGGGTAGAATTCCCGATGAAGCGGTCGATTTTATCTTTGCCACGACAGGATTCGTTTTGATATTTTTGTTCGGAGGGTTGGCGGTTGTCTTGACGCTGCTAGATGAACTGGACGAATAATATTTATTCGAACCTGACCCTGTTTGTCTCCTGCGTTTCTTTGACGAGGTGATTGTCCAGGTGTCCTCGTCCATCTTTTCTACAGTTTATCGTCCGCTCAATCCGATGGCGCATTACGTCCTCCTGGATTGGGAGGCATGGCTGTCTCGACTTCTTGGGCTGCTTCCCCTGTGAGTTGGTCGTCGATGTCAGCACGTTGAAGGACAAACTTCGAATCAATCGATCAATCAATTCGAGGATTGTCGCTCAATTACGAGTATTTATAATCTGGGAGTGTTAGGTCTTCCGCCAGATCTTCCAGGCAGGTACAAAAACTTAATTTAATGATTAACACCATCTCACGTTTCGAATGTACAAGGTGGTCTTTCTAAGGGGCTGGTCATGGCCGAGTTGAAGTTTTCGTCGTATTAATATGCGGGTAAAATTACTGATTTCCAAACTAATCGGTGCGTACGGATAAGAAGCCATGATTATAAGTGATTGATTCGTACGATTTGCTCTTAATTTTATGAAGTCTACCATTTTTCAGGTACAATTTTCTAGACTTGACGAGGAATTAATGCAAAATTTCAAAATGGTGATTTCGCTGGAAGAACCTTAGATGTATGAAATGATTTTGAATTGAAAACGTTCCAATTCAAAATATTTCAGATTAGGTAAGATTTTGAAAAAGGAAAATATTTCGAATGGAATGAAAAGGAATTAAACTTTCATCATTTGTGAATAAAAGTGTTTGAAATTGGGTAATTATAAATTGCAAAATTTCAAAACAGAAGCTTTCAAAATTCAAAACTTTGAAACCAAACTTTTTTGATTTGGACAATTTCATTAGGAAGGAGTGGAAATTGTATCATTTCTCATTCAAAGCATTCAAAATTGAATAATTGAAAATTCAAAACTTTTGAATTTTAATGAATTTAAATTCGAAGCTATTGAAATTTCACAATTTGAAATGAAAGCTGGATTGAATGTTTAAAACTCAGAGCTTCTGGTATTTCAGAAATATAAATTTTGATTAAATTAAAAAAATTATGATTCAACGTAAAAATTGATAAGACAAATTTTTCTAAAATCAAAAAAATAAATTCACCTTCATTTTCACAGTTCGAAATGGAAAAATTTTCGATTAAAAACCTTTAAAATGGAATTATATGATACTTATTAATAATAGATATATCATCTTTAAAATATCTATAATTAAAATTTCAGATTATAGTTTTGAATGAATAATTTTTTTTTGCTTCAAATGCTTAAATTTGAAAATATTTGCTTTGAAATTTCTTACTTTTTGGAGCATTCGAATTCCACACTGTTGTAGTTTCAAACACAAATATTAAAAACTTCAGGACAGTTTCACTTTGAATATTTTTAGATTGCTAAATTTCATATTAAAAGCCTTGACAGTCAGTTTCAATTAATTAATTCTAAATTTGAATATTATAAATTGTAAAAATAATATAATAATAATCTTTTTTTCTTATCGTCTTGTCAGTCTAGTCTGGCCCAGATCTGACGCTGGTCAGCCTTCCATAGCATAAAAATTTCTAAATCTCATCCAAGTGTTTTTCACCATTTTCGAAAAATTTTCAAGATGTCTAAAATTACTCAGAATAAGAAGTGAACAATAAAGAATTTGTTTTTTCTTCTTGTTTTGACAGTCTAGTCTGGCCCAAATCTGATGCTGGTCAGCCTTGCATAAAATAAAAATTTCTAAATGTCAATTAACTAAATTTTTTTCACCATTTTCGATTGTAAATGTGTCTTAAATTACCCAAAATGAGAAATTAATATTATAAAAATAATCTTTCTCTTCTTATCGTCTTAACAGTCTAATCTAACCCAGATCTGGTGCTTATCAGCTTCCATGAACATAAAAATTGCTAAGTATCAATCATCAATATTTTTTCAGTGCACGTTACGAAAATTCACAGGATATTTAAAACGATAAAAAAATTTATATTCTCAAAACGATTTTTTTGTTGAGTCATATCAAGTTCTTGAAATTTCTGTAATACTTATTTGGAAATGTTTGACTTGCAATAAAAAATAATATTCTATATATAAATAATAATAATAATAATATATATTTATACATAATATATAATAATATAATAATAATATATAAATAATAAAAAATAGTTTGGCCTACAATTTTTGACACCAGGCTTCTAGGAGAAAAATAAAATATTTTCAGTCATTTATTTATAATTCATTATTCTATATTATTATGGAATCACTTGCGTTCTCTCTCATACCGAAAACCATTGGTGTGAAATTTGTTGTACCTCATTTTGAACAATAAAAATTTTCATTGTGACTTTATTTATTCTCGTGCCTTGGAAATGTTGCAACTGAAAACTTCACCAATTTCATCGTACTTTTAAGGATTGGCTTTCACAGTGTAAGAATTCTGTTTCAAGTTATTAAGTATGAAATATTGGAAACCTTGGCAAAGAAAACCTTGAATCAACAAAAATACATTTATTTGAATCATATTTATAATATGATAAGAGATTTCTGCTCAAGGATTTTTTGTTCTATGCTGCGTCGCAGCATATACGAGGTGTGGCTATCGAATAACCGGACTAATGCTCTTACAATTTTAATTTACTAAATTATTCAATGGATATGTTATCCCCTTCAATGAAGTCCCCTTTCCGATCCTTATACCGTTCCACACGAATTTTCTATTGTTTGAAGCAATCTTGTATGTCCTTTTCTAAGAGGTCTCACATGAGCCGTGCCGCCTTTTCCTTCGCAGCAGCAACCGAATCGAATCTGGCTCTCGACAGACAGTGCCTTGTGTACGAGACAGACAATCATCACCATGATCTACGTTTACCAAATTATGCGTTTCTGTAGCGGATTTTAAACTTCACGTGGACGCGCTGTTGTACTTTCACGCTCAACATAATTCCGGCGGATCTCAGGTAGACGGTCAACTTCGAACAAAGTTACTGTCGTACTGAGGGTTGTATATCCTGGAAATTTGGAGGGAAGGGGGGGGGAGCACATATCAATATCAGATCCTGCTTGTTGTTGCCGACGCCCCAAGCGAGTGGCAAAAAAATCAACCCGGTTATTTAATAGCCACACCTCGTATATCCTTAAATGAACTAGGTCATAAAAATGTGATGACAAACATAAAATCAACATATGCTTACAGTTTGAACAAAGATTCCAGCGAAACAAATTTTTGTTGCAACGTTATCACTGCCGAGGCTTCAATTCAACTTCATTCTATTATGTTATCCAATAATTGAGTAAATTTCTCATTTAGTTAAAGTTTAAGGTCAAATAGTTTCAATGTGCGCTATACCCTCTGCGTAGAGGTGCACCTTGACAAATGGTGTTTTTGACGCATTATATTTTTATTGCCTTTTTTAACTTACGTTTTAATTTTCTGTATGAAAATACATACATGAATTAAAGTTGGATTAATTTTCTGTTCAAGCAAACAAATTTCACAGTTGTTATAGTTAACAATTATAAGAAAGATGATATCGAAGTCTTAAGTTGTCTTAATTCATCAACAGTTGGTACCTTTAACCTAATTTTTAGAATTTTCCAAATTTTTTATTCCTCTAAATTTGCTGCCGAATCAGAATTATTGAAGGTCGCGAATTTTACAGGAGACACAAAACCTGTCTAAGTTTAACGTATTTAATTTTTATTAAACAAAAAAGTTCTTTCAAGTTATTATTTAGCTCTATCGAACCATGAAAGGAACATCCTGAAAGAAGCAACCATCTTCGAGAAATCTTTTGTCAAAGAACGACACGTCCCAAAGAACGCCGATTTTGATTGAAAAAGAGTTGCATAGCCTCTTTTATTTTTAATTTGAAAAAAGGGCTTTCAAGATATTACTTAGGCCTATTGAATCACCAAAGAAGCACTAAAAAAAGCAAACATCTGCGAGAAAACCTTTATCAAAGAACTCCACGTCCCAAACATGGATTTTGACCCACTTTAAAATCGAACTGTACCCTAATCTTTTACAGGGACACGAGTTAGTTTAAAAAAATTACTTTAAGCCAATAAACCGAATTTTCGAAATTTGGCACTTACACAATTTTGCCCGGCGACCCTTCAATTTTTTATAGTATAAAAAAATGCATTTATGAATAATTCAATATTTACTTCGAGATTGAGAGCTTTGATATTATGAAAAACCTCTAAAAAGGAAAATTAAAATAATATTTTTTGGGACTTTGAACAATTTTTGTTTACTTTCAAGTAGAACGTTTTTCAAATAGACCTCATATTCTACCTAACTTTACTCATAACCAATTTTTTTTAGGTTCATTGAAATCATGATCTTGAACAACTTTTTCAGAAATTGCAATTCCGACATTATAATAAATGAATTTGCACAGGAAGAAATGATTTGGTATGGAAATGGCAAGACAACATTGAAAAATATAGAAAAAATCAACTTTTTTATTATTTCAAACTACAAATAGTTTCTGCTAACTGAAGATGTTGTTTTGAAAATCTGCGAAAAATCATGGAGAACTATTTTGATAGGTAGAAAAATATTTTTGCTGGACACAATTATAAACTGTAAAAAAAAATTTCGGTACACCCTAATACTTGTACAATTATTTTAAGTACATACATCTCAAGAATAATCATTGACCCAAATAAGCTTTAGTTCTACTTTTATTGATACCCCCCCCCCCCCCCCTCCCACTAATTTCAACTATTTCATTATCATTGCTTATAATTCTAGGTATCCCGGTCAATTGAATTTAATCACAGTCGTAAATGGAATTCCTTATTGATAAATGTTTACTTTTCCGTGCAAGGTTTATAGTTCTCGGGAGTTTGTCCCTGCTACAAGTTTATGACAACACAGTCACATAAATTTCCTGCTGTCAGAAAAGAACATTATCTCAAAAAGACATACACAAACAAAAATATATAGTGCAAACAGAAAAATACGGAAAAATCAAATCAATAAAACTAACATATATTTGAATAATTAATTTTCGTTTTTGAACCAGCCAACAGTAACCTCGATTTAAAAATTTTCATATCTTTCAATTAGCTATGTGACGTCATGAGTGTCAAATGTCATACAAAATCGAAACTTCACGTACAAATTTTTGGTAACTCAGAAATACGGAGAAATGAAATGAGTTTTGATCCATTTGAAGAATATCAAAAGTTTGAAAACTACACTGTGGAAATAAAGAATTATTATAAGGCTGGTTTTCGGTATCAAAACAAAACCCCCAGAAAATAGTCCCACTTAAATTTGATGCACGATAAATAACATTTTGTTATTACTTTCTGAGATTAAAACAGGATTGAAGTGAGAATCAAATGCCATGATGATTTTTTGTTTCTTCTGAGCATGAATGTCATGAACTTTGAAGTTATGTTAAAACAGTACACGGCTGTGCATCATTTTAGTTCTCTACCGCGTATCATTTATCAATCTGGAGTAAGAAAATTAAAACAGTACGCATTAAGGCGTATCGAAGAAAAAAGTTGTTTGCGCGAAGTCCTAACAGCGATGTAAACGATAATTCCATTGAAATATTTTTCACCTTCCTTAAGTGACTTTGAAATTTCGAAAAATCGAAAGAAGTCAACTTTTTTCTATTTTCTTAGAGATACGGTAAATTTCTCGACTACTTGACTAAATAATGTGTAACATAAGTTCATGCGAATGTATTTTCAATATGTTACAACAATGATATGTACGAAATGTTAACATTAAAATAATTTTTATTGACTTTAAATTACAAGAAATTATTTAAATGTGATATATTGCTCTTTATTTCACAATAAAATTGAGTTTCGGTATCTGAATTATCAGAAAAGATAGTTCGAAGCAAGTAGATTTGTATCTACGTAGCAAAAAATAATTCAAATATTTTTTTATTCTACATAAGTGACCTTGAAATTTCAAAATATGGAAAAAATCGACTTTTTCGCAATTTTTTTAGAGTTACGGCAATTTTCCCGACTATTTGACAATGAAATGCCTATTATACGTTAGAAAGAATATATTTTAAATATGTTACACCAATAATGTATGGAGAATGTCGATATTGAAATCATTTTTATTGACTTTGAATGACAAGAAAATACGTAAAAGTGATATATTGCTCTTTATTTCACAACAAAATTGATTTTTGGTGTCTGAATAAATTGAAAATATTCTCCAGTGTACTTAGATTTGCAACTCTACAGTAAGAAGTAATTTAAATAATTTTTATCTGCCTAGAATGGAGTAGAGGATTTAAAAAATCCTCAGAAATCCAATTTTTCGCTATTTCTTAGAATTATATCACTTTCATCGACCGAGTGACCATCATACGAGTATAATATTATATTTCTTAAAATATATTCTAAATAAAATCAAATGAAAAAATAGTCGAAACATGTATTAGCTTGTTATAATATCATTAAATTATCAAAGTATTACTTTTATGCTGATTTCTGATATTAGTTTTGAGTAAGTCATCCTGTTACATTTTCAAACCGAATTCGTTTGTAGTTTTAACAATGAGCAAAATCTAACATTTTTGATTTTTTAATATTAGATGATATTTTGATGTGTTCACGGTCAGCTCGCTGATCGCCAGAATCAAAACAAACCTATGTACTGCAATTTTTGAGTGCATCAAGGTTTTGTTTACATTCTACCAGTGCACCACGCCTCACCAGGCTTATACTCACACTTTGCTTTTTTTACCCTATTTTTCAGAAAAAGAATTTAATTCATTTTTGACTGCCTACTCGCGAGTATGTCATAAGAGAGCTGGAAACCCCAAATTTTAAAAAGCATTTCTTTTTCGCATTAAATTTAGTAAACATGATCTGTGATTTGTTAGTGGCTTGTGTTTATAAAAATGGATTTATTAAACGAATGTTCAATCAGTGGAAAATATAGTGAGTTGAGTAACCGAAGATTACCTACACACTTGAATGTCATGAGATACTATTTTTTTGAATGCGAAAAAATTTGAACTGAAGAAAAATCTAAAAGATACCCAAGTTTTTCTGATATTTCGCGTTCAGTCGTGAAAAGCCTGCAGGATATATGGAATGAAACTTCCATTCCAGTTCTTATAAAAGCAAGAATCGCTAATATCGTTGAAACAGAGCAAGATGAGTTAAAGGAATTGAAAAAGTCGCATGGAAGAGACAAAGATAAATCCCAGTACAAAAACAAATTAAATACCTTTCGTGCAAATAAATCAATGTCATCTGATATTGCGGCTTGTACGTGTGCTAATGCTCCATGCACTTGTGAGATAGATCTTTCTGAAGCTGCCAGACTGTTTCTCTCAGATCAGCGATCTTCCAGGCTAATGAGAAAATCATTAACGTCTCTATCGAAAATCGATTCGGAATAATCAGATCATTAGAAAGTACAATCGAAGCGTTTGATGACTGATGTACTCCAAGATCAAAGTAGAGAAGTTATCCAATGAAAGCCACAGAAGATGAAAATGGAAGTTGAAAGTTCTTACTGTGGCAGAAAAGACGAAACAAAAGAAATGGACAGAATAAGTAAAGGAAAAACATGGCAAACAACAAATCGAGAAGAACATACTTCTCTCATTCAAGAACCAGGAAGTACTCATTTAGGACACATATCCTTCATCTTCTTCAGATGCAAAAACGATTACACATGATATCCTTCAGTTTTTCTTCGACAAAGAAATTAATACCTTAAATCTAGACTGTTTGGGTTGTTGTGTGGGTGTGTGGGTTGTGATGGCTGTCCTACGAACACTGGTAAATACGCAGGTATAATTTGATTGCTAGAATTGGAATTGAGTAAACTGCTACAATGAGGTGTCTGTCAGCTTCATGGCAATGAGCTGCCATTCAAAGCTTTGTTTATGAAACTTGATAGAAGAACGTCTGGTCCTAACTATTTTTTCCGGTCCAATCGGAAAAACCTTAGCTTCTTGTGAAGAGCTTCCTATTGTAAACTTTGATGCTGTCTACAGTCCTAATTCTCCTGTAGTTGACATCCGTGACCTTAGTTCTGATCAATAGTACCTGCTAGATACATGGAATTCTTTTAAGGAAGGAGAGTGTTCTGAAGATCTTGCTCGAGAAAGTTCAGGGAAATTATCGCACGCCAGATGGTTGACTAGGATGAGTAGAACTCTTTGAACTTACATTGGGACAGAGAATCCCTCATTTGAGTTAAGAATTTCAGTTCAATTCATCACCAGAGCATATGTCCCAATGTGGTTCGAAATTAAGTGTCAACCTTCTATTGAAGATGCCCCGAAACATCTCTGGAAAAGCATTTCTTTGACTGCGTACCTGAAGGAAGATCTCTCTGAATGTATCCAGAAAGTAATACGAAATAATGCCTACTTTACTCACCCAGAAATCAAAATTAAGGAAATTCGAGGTCCCTCCGTTAAATGTTGACGCAGAAGACAACTCTGAACTCATCGACTAGAACAAGTGCAAAATTTCGGAACCGCCATTAACGAAATCGATAACAATTGAAAATCTCATCGGATTCACAGCGAAAGATGTAAGTCATCTCACTACCAAAGAGATTTATCATCTTCCATGTCATACTCAAGCAGTGGAAAGGTGTGTGTGTAATTTTTAGCTATATCTACGATGCGGAGGCAGAAAGTATTTTTTTATGAAACTTCAGAGAAGTGTTTTTGACTCCCAAGACAAAGTTTTCATTGCTATTAGAACTTCGCGCAAATTGTTCCTCAACACTTCTATGTATCGCATCAAAGCCTTGTTGCGTACTCTTGCTTAAGGCTGTCCTGGAGCGAGTTTTAGTGTTTTCATTGTGGTATAACTGAGTCCTATTCTTCAGCATTGCATTTCAAATCCGCTACCAACTGCACGCGATCAAAATTTATACGGATTTTAATTCCTATTTCAAGCGAGATTTTTATTATTTTACAAAGATATTGCGTTCTAAATTCATTAAGCTTATTCACGGACCATATAAATGAATAAAATTCTTTAATATCGTTCTTAAAAATATCGACAATTATACACGTAATTCTTGGCAACCTCGCTTTCGCTGTCTCTTTTGCTCTTATGCGTACTGCATCGTTCTCACTCAGACTCGTTG
>JAUMHM010086778.1:0-10758 GCA_032362435.1 Melikaiella ostensackeni
CGTCTCGCAACAATCTTTGCGAAATCAGGCTTTGTACCTCTTGGAAAGAGGATATAAACGCAGAACGCTTCCCCAACTGCTGCATGAACAAGCCGCAGGCGAAGAGCAGAAAGTGACATTAAGACCAATCGCGGAAAGCAGGCACCCCCTGAGAGATGATAGAGATTTAAGGACAAGGAGGATCATTAACTTCCAGGTTCCTCCTAAGCCCCAAGAACTGGCTGAAATGGATGGCGTCCTTCGTGAGGATATGTCAGAGGAGTCTGACCTCTAGTCACCTACCAGAAGGGCGTCTTTCAGGGCGATACCTCTCCTCTTTTGCATCACACTTCTGCCACTATCTCTCCCACTACGCAATTCTCCTGGATACCTCTGCGGCAAAACTAATCATCGCAAGCATAAGGTTACTCATATATTTTATATGGATGACTTAAAGATCTATTCCAAAGGCAAAAGCCAACTTCAAAGTACTTTAGATGTCGTCGAGGAGTACACAAAAGAGATTAGTATGGACTTTGGACTGGATAAGTGTGTCAAGATTCATTTGAAGCGAGGACGAATTAATGGCGTTCCTGAGGACCCTGAGCTCGTAGATACCAATGTTATTAGACACTCAGACATTGGAGAGACCTATCCGTACCTAGGCATGTCCCAGAGCCACATTCAGGACGCAACATCAATAAAGGAATCTCTCCAAAAGAGATACACAAGTCTCCTTCGACGGATTTAGTTTTCCAATCTGTCGGCATCGAACAAGGTATCTGCAACTAACATGCTTGCTCTCCCGGTTCTACTCTACTCGTTTGAGGTAGTTCCATAAACAAAGCATGAGCTGGTGGACCTTGATATAACCACACGTGAAATCATGCATATGCAGAAGAGCTTGCATATAAATTCGTCCGTTCCGCGATCGTACATGCCACGCCGTCAAGGTGGACGCGGAATTCTGAACATCCAGAATTTTTATAACCGAGTCATCGTGGGTACAGCCTACAAAGTTGCAAACGGAGGAGATCCTCTTCTACAAATGGTCAGGCAACATGAGATGACTGGAAGAGGAGCGTTCCTTTACAAAGCCGCGGAGCAGGCAGCAGAGACCCTTAGCCTGAATCTTAACGTCAGAAATGAGGAAAGTGCACTCATCCATCTAGATGCTGCACTTCTAAGAGTTCAAGTAAAGAAAGTAGAGGTTAAATACTTCTGCCAACAACTTCTCGACAAGAAAATGCTAGAAAACTTCTACAGAAATGTAGAAGGTCAGCACTTGTCAAAGAAGCTAACTTTTGCTTGTCTCAGATCATCAGGACTTGATTCAGGTACAGAGGGTTTCATTTTCACGTGTCAAGACGGTGTCATTACCACCTTAGTATACCGTAACTGCATTTTACGTCAAGAAATGAAGAAGAAATGAAATGGGAACGACGTATCTCTACAGACACAATGCGGCCCTAAGAGTGCTTTACGACCATCCTTGCCGCTCTTATGGCGTTGGCCACGAACCTGCTCTGCCGAACGCTTCAGGGGCGGTAGAGTCAATTGTACAAAATGAGAAGTCCAAATTTTTTGAAACTGCGATTTTCGGACAACTATCTCCGTCACTCACTCGAGACCTGATGTCGTTCTCCGAGACTTCGAAGCGAGCTATGTTCGTGATCGAATTCACAGCTCCGGCAGAATACAATATCACAACTGCGGAGGAGGAAGAGAAGAAAAGGTATCAAGAACTTAGAAGTGAGCTGAAGCGATTATATCCAGAATATTAGGTCAAAATTATTGTCCTTGTGATCGGTGCTCTCGGAGGTGCGAAACCATCACTGGTTCGTAACCTCAAAGTCATACCCGCGTGCCAAAAACATGCCGAGACACTTGCGAGATGGATACAGAGGGCGGTCATCCTTGGCTCGCTCCGCGTTTTCAAAACACAAGAGGGTTTCGCCGGCCTGTCGCTATAATTTCAACGTACCCTGTGACTACCCATCTCACGGTGGTGATACGTGGCCATAGGTGTGTTTTGCCGCAGTTCTGCTGGAGGCTGATACCATTTCTATGGCATTTGCTTCCAGTAGGACCCTGCGGTGGTTATAGAACCAATTTTTTTAACTATATATACCACGTTGAGAGCCTGAGTCACCTCTGGAGAACCAAACCCAACATTTTCGGTCCGGTTTCCTAATGTAAACTGTTGGATTCGAAACCAACATAATATATTGACAAGTTATTGCTTCAAGATGCGAAAACTAGAATTACTTACACACTTAAGTTATTTTACCTCACTTTATTCACGTTACAAATAATATCTTGAATGGTTGTGCACTCACAGAAACACTATGAAAATCGAAAAAAACACAAAAGCACGAATATAACACATGTGGAACACTGGAATCGTACACTTCACGTCCACCATGACCATTTTATATCGAAGACAAGTGGCAAGAGAAGTTCAATAATTGATAAGTAATCGAAATCACTATAGAATTAATCAATTATTCCACTAATTGACTCTAGTAAAATCATCTTGTGGTTCTCTTACTATTCCATTAGTGAAATTCTGAAATATTACTTCTTTAGTCAAAGACTCATTCACTAACTCAGTGAGTAAAATATTCGCTAATTCAGATTTAGAAAGGCAGCCCTTGAAGAGAGGAAATATTCAATAAATACCTGAGGAAAAAGTTTCAATCTCATTTTTTTCATGATAAATAATTAAATCATTAAAATTTGAGATACATTTTCTTCTTGAAATCCTGTTTAAGTTTTAGAGTGCGTCAGCTTTCTGATAAAATGTAAGGAATTAAAACGTTCATAAGGTTATTCACTTATGTTGATGAAACATTAAGAAAAGTCCATGATGAACATCGAATTATCGATAATTATGAAATAAATTGTTATTGTGTTATTCGAACAGGGAGTCGTAAGTGGTTTTGAAAACATTTTATTGTCTTAAATTTGCAATGGATTCTTTTTTTATTACTAATATTTGTGTTGACTGAACATAGAGGAACAATTTTTTCTCAGAAAACATGACGTATAAGTTTGCTGATTATTGTTATCTCATGGCATCATGCATATAAACAATCTAAGAGAAAAATTAAAAAATCTGATAACGTCTTCATTGAGAGAAATCGATTTTTGTGCAGAGTAACTTTTATAACTTTTCCTGTCTGAATGAAAGAAAATTTCTCTTTTTTTGATGGATCTATCTATTTATCAATTAGGTGAAAATAAAAAAGTTTGATATCTGTTTTTAATTGTAAAGTTGATTTTTTCGAATCAAACGACTTTCTCCACAGCAGAATATATCATTGATCCTGAGTCATGAGATTCGAGGAAACACTTCAACAGATGTATTTTTCAGTGGTGTTTAATGAAGTACATGCAATGTATTTTTTTTATTGAAAAACATTTCAGGAAGTTAAACGTATTACTTTGTAAAATAGGGCCGAAAAAATAATTTTCAATTTAATTCCGAAACATTCATAGCATACTAGAGAAAAATAATCAATATAGATATCAAATAGATAGCATCATTCAGTCGATGTTTGTTCAACTGAACTACGACGTGTAAAGATTGAGACATTTTAACTAAATGTAAACAGCATACGATATAATAACATATAAACATGTTATTGACGTATAACTCATTCATAATGTTTCATCCTGATACAAAATTCATCAGATGCATTTTGTTTAAGGCGTAATTTGTAGATATTTTATATAATTGCAAGGTTTTGAAGTAAGATCATCAGTCACTTGAGAAATTTTCAACTGAAGAAAACTTTTGTAGCGTAACAAAATGAAGTTATTTGTCACTGCTCTTATATGTGATTCTTTAGCCAGCAGTAGAGACGGTAAGTGACTGAAAGTTTAATTAAATTATTTATCGAATAATTTCACAAAATGTCATGAAATTTCTTGAAAAAGATCCATTCATAACGCACAAATTTTGTGGCCTGAAATCGTTTCTTCTTTCACGATAAAAAATTTTGAAAATTAATAAAACAAGAAAACACTGAGTTTAGTTCATCCTAACTTTAGAAAGTTTTGTTGCAGCGTTTTAATCCCAGTGAAAATTTTTTTTTCGAACCGGTATAGACTGTGCAGACTATTCAGTTTAGTGCAAATATCCAACTTGAAAAAGTCCTTTGAGATACGAGTAGTGGAATATAGTCACCTTAAGTCTAAGATATATACATTTTTTTTATAAATAAATATTTATTGGATAAAAATAGTACATTCAAAGGAGATTGTAGAGGAGCCAAATATTCTTTTTGAAAATTTTTAAGGGCTTTTTTTCCATTCAAGGGAAAAAACTAAATTCAATTAACTCTTTATGATCATTTAAGTCATTTAAGTCACCTCAACAACAAACTTGTGAGATAAATTCTATATAATATTACGATTAAACAAAGCAAATAAAAATCATTTCAAAGAATGTAAGAGGTGTATCTTCACTTTCAAGTATTTTTCTTTCGTCCACATGAAGCAAAAAAATTATTAATATTTTTTATATAGAGCAGTTTAAAGGCACATAATTTTGATCTAACTTTTTTTTTTTATTTTAGACCATTCGCGCTCAAGAAAATATAAGAAGATGAAGAAGTTTGTTAGGAAGATATTTTTTGTGCATCTTATACTAGACTCCTACTTTTATCAATAATCAATAATTATTTTTTGCAGATGTTCTACCATTATCAGTACAAGGTAACCAGATACTGATTGGCGGGGAACCAGGGAGTCTGGCTGGTAACAGTCTTTACTGGACCTACACTGGCTGGGGAGGTGAAAGATTCTATAATAAAAAATTGATGGACAGGCTGTAATATGATTGAAAGTCCAATTTGGTACGCGCTGCTATGGAAGTGGAATTCTATGGCCGTTATTCAGAAGATCCTCAAAAAAACAAGGAAAGAGTGACAACCGTTGTTGATGCTGATATTGCAAATGATATGTATGTCATAATTGACTGGCACACGAGTTATTGTCATCAGGAGAAGGCTATTGAATTTTCTAAGAAATGGCGAAGATTTATTGCCGTACAAATAATGTCATTTAGGAAATTTCGAATAAGCCAAAAGTTGATGTTTCATGGAAGGACCACGTAAAGCCCTTTGCATTAGCTGTGATTGAAGCTATTCGGACAATTGATAAAAAAAACTTAATTGTGGTTGGCACAACCAGCTGGTCGAAGGATGTAGATGTGGCTGCAGCTCACGCAATAACAGGCTTTGACAATATGGTATTGCCTACACACTATATTTTTATGCTGCAAGCCCCGACCACTGTCAGGGATTGAAAAATAAGGCAACTATTGCACTTCAAAAAAATATCGCTTTGTTTGTCACGGAATGGGGTGCTGTCAATGTTAACGGCAGTGGCGGCATTGCTAGGGAGGAGACTTATACTTGGTTAAGATTCATGAAAGCTAATTAATGAATTTCATATAAAAGCATATCAGACTCATATTCTATATCATATTTCTAACATCATCCTATATTAGAAAGTCTCCTTCCCTGTATTATTTCAAAAAATTTATTTATTTATTTTTGTACAATATTACTGACCCTTCTCTTAGAATAACTCATTGGTAATCTGATATCTGTTTCATTGTTTTTTGTATATAGTAACGGGAAGATCTATCTCACCCACATACTGAGGTCGACTCTATTCGTTTAGATTATAGATTTAGTTTCAAGTTTAATCATGTACTTTATCGATCAGTGATTGAACAATTTTGTAATAAACATATATTGTTCTGTTCCTTCGAGAGCTTTCTAGCCCTAAGGGCTTTTCTATAATAAATAAAAAATACAAAATACATTCGTTCGTTAGTTATTTCTCTTCGGCATCACACAAACAATTCAGGAAAAATTAGAGAGAATGTACACTGAGTGTTCTTTAATTATCCTTTTTTTGGTGATTCGTTTTATTACTCAATTAGTATCAAATCAAGAATGAAGATAGCTTAGTACTTGCTTTAAAGAAACTTATTGTATATTCCATGGTGATATGTGTTATATTCAATACAATTTGATAAAAATGTGAATAAAATCATTTGCTACCTGATTTGCTGATATTATCAATTTGTAAAGCATGAGCTCACTGCGAAAGTGAATAAATTTTAAGTCGAATGGGTTTGTACAATTGCACATCGTATATCTAATTACACAGGCATGCATGGTTCTGCATTCTGACAAACAAAACATTGTTTTCCACGTAATTCTGTGCGTTGAATTCGAATCTGCTCTCAGAGTTACTCTCTGACAATATGTTTTTCAGGTAATATGGGATTGAAATCTCCTGGAAACGTACTCTGAATCACTTTCGAAAAATTGTACGGTAACACACGGACATTATAGAACCTTCAAGAAAGTCTCAAATTAAAGTTTATACCTTGTACATTAAAGGTATTATAACTTTTGAAAAAGTAGATTGTGTATTGAGAACTAGTATTATTTTGTGTAGCTTACATCGTACATACTTCAAACAAGAAAAAGACTTCCAAAAATATAATAACTCTTTTTATTTTGAAAATATATACATAAATACTTATTTTAGTTAATCATCAATAAGACATATTTGAAAAAAGAAATTATATTTTATCATTTTCCTTTGTGAACATGTCTCTTTTAGATCCATCCATTCAATTTTTCTGAATCAAGGAAGCACATCGTAATCAATTATTCCTATAAGTCAAAGAAAGCAATTAATTTGTTTCAGACAATACTCACTTTAATCAAGCATTATTTCTTTGTTCCTAAGGCAAAGAAAGAAACTTTAAATTTCGACTTTTCCTAAATAGTTTTCGCTGGTGTATTTAAAATACTATACCTTCAAGTATTTACATGATATGAAGGAAAAATAATCTATAAGGAAATCCGTGCAATCACAGAGTCTCTATGTAAATAAGAGAACATGAAATTTTCTTACAAGGGCCTCTAATGGAACTCTCGGTACAAAATTTTAGTTCTTTTACATAATTCCTATCTTAAAGGGATACCCTTAAAACATTTTAAAAAATAAAATTGCGGCTTATTATCTGAAATCCAGAATTATAATTTGCTATCATGAAATGGAATAATAAAGAATTCTCCTAGCGTATCCCACGTCCCACCTTCTTCACACCACCCAACTCTCCAGTCATTACAAAGCTTCAAATTTTTCCGGACAATTGAACAATTTATTGAAAAGAAAAAAGTTAGAATTATTTTGAGCAGACTACCCTTCCTGCCAACCCATGTCTCGGAATCCGCTTTTGCATTGCTTTGAGAACATTGGTTGAACCGTTATAGGCATTCTACGCCATGCCTCGGCGTCCTGCTCTTCGGCCAGCTTGGTATATCTGGAGTCTCTTCTTGGCTTCCTCTTGGCGGCTGCTTCTTGGAACGCTGTGCATCAGCCTCACCTCCGCCTTATTTCGTAATTTATAAGACACCCACCCCACCTTGAGGTATGCTGTCCGGATCAGCCTTGCGGCTACCTTCTCGCTCAGTTCGACATAGGCCTTTAAACTTTCCTTCGTTTCCAGATCCAAGACCTCCTTCTCGATTTGGAGAAACGGCTCGCGCACGTTTCTCCTGTTACCTACAATATCCTATAAGGCCCATGCATGCTCAAACGCGAATGTCGACGCTCACGCTCACACCAACGCAATGCACTGCGCCCCACTTTGGTACGCATTTTCGGTTCACACTAAAGCAGGCTTGAGTAAAGTGCATCAACGGAACTCTGTCCCGCTTCCTCTCAGAGCAACCACCGCGAGGGAGTAAGACGGAATAGGTAGCCGCGTCCATTTAGGAAAATCTTGCATTTTCGGCAGCGCGGTGAGGATGCGTTTGTCCAGTGTGAACCAAAGCACTATTTAACACAAATTCCTATACTGACGCAAACGCCTACGCCGACGCACATTCAGTTTTGCGTTCGAGAATGCATTAGCCTTTATGACAGAGGTCACTCTTGACCTGCCCCTGCTTCCCACTCCGATGTGGACCTCTCTGTTCGTGGTTTACGGTACATCCTTGATTGTAACCCCAAGGGCTTCAGGCTCCACCGTGCTCTTCAGTTGCCTTAGGACTTCTGACAGCTAGCACGAAATCCTGGGCTTTTCTCAGTTTCCAGGTTTTCTAGCACCGTCACTGCATTATCAAGACCATCACTTATCAGCATGAACATATTTCGGTGTGCTCCGCAGAAGTATACCATTTTGTTCAGCACAGTTTCCATTTCATGGATCCTCTGTGGCTTCTTCTCCCTCAGCTCATTCACGATGAACTTGTACTGCCTTGCTTCTGACCTATCCCAGTCTCCCTTCTTTCATTCCTCCTCAGCCGTCTCGACGTCTAACCTCCCTTCAAATACCACTTCACAAAAACTTCGGTTCAATTGATCATGTCCTATACGTACTCTGGAAGGCGACCTGATATCCAAGAGACACCGTTGAAGACACCACTACCTTGTGCCACGCAACCTTCAGCACGGTTGTTTACGCCTGGGCTTGGGGATTTTTCCTTCGGGACCATCCTTAGACCATTGTCCGTAACCAGGTGATTATAACGATTGTGCCTAAGGCTGCTCCAAAATAATGAAAGGTCCGCCTGACCTGTGTCGCTTTAAGATTGAAATGAATGCTGTTCTGCCAGGTAGCATCACCGGTTTTGCGATTTGACGATTCGCAATTGTTGAAAAATTGACTTTATACATTATTTGGGCGGACATAAAGTGTAACTTCAGCGGTGGATGTTGCAAAAAGATATTTCAGAAGTACTTCCTTTACCACTTATTGAAGGCGAAATCACACTTTATTTGAGGATTTCGGTGAATAAAGCAGCGAGGAGAGAAAAGAGAATGGAGAGGAATGGTAAAGAGAGAGACAGAGAGGGGGGTATGATAAAAGTTCGAGTATAAATGTTCGGCCAGGTTTTGCTTTGAAATGTGGCCACTAGGTTTCGGGAAACTCCTAGCGGCAAAGTAAAAAAATTCAAGTATACAGATCCGGCAGAATTTTTTAAGAAGTCTTGCCAGAGTCATATCTATTAGTGAGATTCTAAATAACTTCTAGCATCAATATTTACGAAATTATTTGCAAATTCAACTGAAATGAACATTCTCGGTCGGGTGATGCAAAAAATAGTGTGTGATGCACGTACGTACCAGATAACTACTACACTTGTGATTCCAGCATTTGCCTGCGGCTCAATGCACTTGTCTTCGCTTCAGCACCCGCTTCGCTCATAAGCTAACCTCCGACCCTTGCTTTGAGCCTCCGGCTTATGCTGCAAGCATCACACTTGTTGTCATCACATAGCTTACGCATTTGCATCACAAGTAACTATTTTGAAATTATATATTGTAACATCGAAAATCGTCAAAAATTTTTGAAGTCTTTTTAGATTTTAATTCAAGAAAAATATATTTTGCAACGAAAGGTAATTGCAAGAAAAAGCTAACATCTTTATAATTTTTCAGATTTGTTCTCCTTTTCAAGTGTGAACTTTCGTAAAAGCAAGTTCACTTTACTGAGTTTTTTTTAACTCGCTTAATAATAAACTTGTAAAATTATAGTTTTATACACTTTCTTCTATTTTCGAGCATTTCGCTTACTCCTATTTTGAATTAAATAAAAGATGGTATTTATACTTCACACTGCAAATCCCTAAGCTAAATAGAGTGATCCTCCTTCTTCAATATGTGGTTAAAATAATAAACAGTTTTCTTGTATTATCTATTACAAGTAGATCATTTTTTTTGTCACAGATGTCTTACCGATATCCGTAAAAGGTAATCAAATACTGATTGGCGGGAAACCAGAACTTTAGTTGGAAATAGTCTTTTCTGGAGCAACTCTAACTGGGGAGCTGAAAGATTCTACAATAAAAATTTGGTAGGCTGGCTAAAATCTGATTGGAAGTCCAACTTGATGCGCCCTGCCATGGGAGTCGAAGACAATGCAAGACCCTCAAGACAACAAAGCTAGAGTGAAGACTGTAGTTGATGCGGCGATTACAAATGATATGTACGTCATCATTGACTGGCATTTTCACTATGCCAATCAACATCAGAATGAGGCGATTGCTTTCTTCCAAGAAATGGCAAAAACATATTGCCGTGTAAATAATGTCATTTACGAAATTTGGAAGGAGCCAAAAGATTGTACATGGTAGGACCACATAAAGCCATATGCATTAGCAGTGATTGAAGTGATTCGAGCTATTAATAAGAAAAACTTGATTGTTGTGGGTACACCGACTTATTTCCAGGACGTTGATATTGCCGCAGCTGAGCCTATTACTGGCTATATAATATTGCTTATACGCTACATTTTTATGCTTGATCCCATCAACAGGAGTTGAGAAACAAGGCAACTAGAGCACTTCAACAAAATATTGCTCTGTTTGTGACGGAGTGGGGCGCTGTTAATGCAGATGGTAATGGCGGTGTTGCTACATAGGAAGCCAATGCTTGGTTCAATTTTATAAAAGCTAATAAAATCAGCAACGCCAAATGGTGTATCAACGATAAGTCGGAGGGTGCTTCAGCTTTGAAACCGGAAGCGAGTTCTGATGGAAGATGGTCTGAAAATGACCTCACTGACTCAGGGAAATTCGCGCGCAATTTGATCCAGAACTGGTATAAATGAAATGTATACTGATGACAGTTCAATTTTTTTGAGATTGATTATGTGTATTGATTATCAGCCCCCTTAAAATGTTTTCGGAGATTAATAAAGAGATATTTACGTATTTCTATTGTTGTGTTGAATTG
>JAUMHM010086779.1:0-10758 GCA_032362435.1 Melikaiella ostensackeni
ATTAAGATAATCATTCATCGTCTTTTCAACTATTTATTTGTATATATTATACGGCGAGCGCAGAAAATCGTGCGCGAGTATTATGATGAGAATGTATTCATTAAGGCCGATAGAGCCTTAAGTAAATAAATTTCCTTTTTCATTTGAAATGAAGAACAAATTTAGTAATTTGTACATAAAAAACATATGAAACCGAGCGCGAAGCGCGAGATCCACATGTTTCGGAGCGCGAAGTGCGACGACCGAATCTCGCGCCCTAGGCGCGCTCAAACTTGCGAACGAAGCGAGCTGCGCGCGATGAGAATGTGCCCGCGAGGCGGGCACATTTTTTTCACCATATTCGATGTGGTGACCTAAATTGGGCATTCGGAGCGCACTTCATCTTTAGTTATGGTTCGGCCACGTTAAAATTTGTTTATCCGAATATAAAAGGTTTTCAAAGAAAGGAGAAAACTCTCCGTGAACTTCGTCTAACTCGGCTTTGATCTGCGCGGCCATTCAATTTTTTAAAATAAAACTATTTTATTACTGCACGGAACAAATAACATTTTTTATCTTAACATATTTTCTAAGTTTTATGTTTTAGGTTGGCTAGAAAAAATATTTAAAATAAAAAACACTCTAGCTGGGAAAAGTTACATTTCAGGTCCCTCAAAAACTGTGTAAACTTTCATATAGATCCATCTGTGTCCTCTTTAAAAAATTCCTTATACTTAGAGTTTTGGAAAAATCGTCTATGTTAACTTTATTCGTATTCTACTTAATATGTCCAGTTTTCAGAAGTTTTGATCGATTTTTAATTTCAGATTATCTAGGAGAAATTTTCATTTTTATGGGCCTCCTTGAAATAAAATAAGTCTTAAAAACTAAAATTTTCATGTACATTTTAAGTGTGAGAAAGTTTTTAGAGGTTGAAAACAAGTCATGCATTTTTTCCAGAGTTTGTAAAATTGATTTTAGTTTTATGAGGCCCATCAAATTAAAATTGTATTTAGATAAACTGAAATTAAAAATCCATTCAAATTTCTGAAATTAATAATATACAGGTTACGAAATGAAATTAACATTATCGATAATTGAGCTACGGAAAGCTAAAACCGCCTACGCCACTTTTTAGTGAAATTGAGTTTCGTATGGAAAACAATTTTCTATGCTTATATACACCTGTTAAATTGAAAAAAATGAAGGCTTAACAAATTCTTACTCATCATTTAATTAAGTAAAAGTTGGGCAATATTTGGAAAACTTGAGTATTTAAATTTAGGACATTAGGGATGGGAAGTATTCAATTACTTTTCAAAATTCAACCTCATTATAGCCTTTCAAAAAATTTATCTCTGATAGGGAACACTTAGAGTAAAGTTTAAGTTTTATGTACGAGTATATCTATAAAAATATTCCATTTTTTATGTCAGTTGATTATTGTTGAATTGTAAAAATATAAAAATATTTATTCCACATTATTTCCTTAGCGATTTGTTGTATTTTTTCATTATAATGTTAGCGCCATTTCATGATGAGTAGCGCTATCTATTTTTCGAGATAGTGGTTCTTAAACTGACCCTCCAAACTGCACATAAAAAAATTATCTCAGTTTCATTGAATTATATTTAAGTGGTATTGAATTCTCTTAAATATTATAATGAACTCAGATGAAATTTTTAGTATTTTAAAGTGGATTCTAATGAAATCATCTGAATTTAAGTGAATTAAATTACATTTGATTTGAATTTTACTAAATCCAGTTTGAATCCTGGTACATGATTTAAAGTTTTATTCTAATAAATATTGATATTTAAATCTCGTTCATTCATCCTGAATTGATATAAATAGTGGAATAATTCTAGTGAATTAAAATGGAATAGCAGTGAATTCAAATTCAATGATAGTGAATTAATGTAAAAACGCTCTAAAGTAGTTTGGTGGGTGCGTTCATTATATGGTGTCTCTACTTGTGATCATTTCATGGACACTATGCTTCCTCATAGGTGATTGTTTTGTTGTAAAGAAATAATTCTTTGACACGAATCGGGCTGATATATTTTCTTTGATCATGATAAAAGACTGCTGTAATAAGAGTATTTTGAATTGTAAAAGGAGTTTGAGGGGATGGAAAAGGCAATTTCGTCTGCGTTTTTTATTATTTATTGTTTCTTATTTATTTATTGTTTCTTATTTATTTTTTATTTCTTATGACTTATTTTCATTTATTGTTTATTTATGATATGTCACACACATACGAATATTTCTTGAAAACCTCATTTGCGGACCTCCTCCAGGGAACTTAAATTGAACTGTAGTGAATTCAAATTAAATTATATAGTAAACTGAAATTCAATTCTAATGTATTTCACTTGAACTATAATAAATTAAACTTGTATTCTAGTGAATTAAGATTAAAAATTATTGAATTCAAATTGAACTCTAGTGTGCTGAAATTGAATCTCAATAAATTCAGATTAATAGCTAGTAAGTTAAAATTGTATCATACTGCCCTCAATTTAAATTTAATAGATTAGAGTTTTATAATTCTAGTCAAAGGTAAATAGTAGTGCATTCAAATTAAATTCTAGTGACTTAAAACCTAATGCTAGTGATTGAACTGCAGATTCTATCAAATTAAAAGTTAATCCCAGTAAATTGAAGTTGAACTATAGTGAATTAAAATTAAATTACAGTTTATTGAAATTATAGTAATAGAACTTGAATAGTAATAGATTTAATTTGAATATAATAGTGATAATTTAACTTAAATTATAACAAATTATGCTGGAACTCTAGTCAGTTAAAATTATGCTCTAATAAATTCAAATTGAATTCAGGTAAATTAATGTCGATTTTCAGTGAATAACAGTTACATACTAAGTGAATTAAAATTCAGTGCAATTCTATGATATTAGAACGAAACTCTAATTGATTTAAGGCCGTATCTAACTTCACCGAAATGCGGTGAGCGTAGACCCAATAATTTCGGTGTGCTTAGGGAAAATGGAAATAAAGGGCGACTAAGGTTCATCGAAATTTGGTAAGCGCAGACCAGTTATTTTCGGTGTGCCTAGACTCTCAATCGTTTATGGCTATTGAATTCTAATTACTTATAATTTAATCACAATATTGAATTTTGCTTAATTAAAATTGAGTTTTAGTCAATTCTAATGAATTCTATTAAATTCTTTTGCATTTTAGTGAATTCCAGTTAATTATGACAAATTCTTTAAAATTATATAGTGAACTAAATTGAATTTAGATTGAATTTAACCTAACTAATTGGATAATTGAATTTATTTCAGTGAATTCAAGGTAAATTCGATTTGTATATAAATATAATTGAAAAAAATGTCTATGCACTTTTACTGACGTTCTGGTGGTTCATATTCCACTTAGGGCTGTAATTGCTGTATTTCGATACATACAAACTTAGATTTTCAACTTTAAATTATTATAAATTTTCAATTATTTCCAATTTAGAGTCAGTTATATTTGGATAATATTTATCGAAAAACGATAATTCGTAATTTTTTGAGGACTTTGCTTCTTTTTAGGCATCAAATAAATTTGCTTTCTCATGGAGGGAGGTTTTTCATTAACAAAGGAGAAAAAATGGACACTCTCAGCATTTTTTAAGCTTTTTTTTCTGTGTTACCGAAAATATTATTTCCATAAAATCTTATTATCAAAAAATTTCCCCAATTCCCAAGCTTTCCTCATATGTGACGGTCCGCGAAGTAAGGGACCTAACATCCAGAAAATCGATTTTAGTTTTTTTACACAAATCGATAGTTTTTTTGTTCGCTCTTTCATGATAAAAAATATTATTCTTTTATCTGCAAAATTCGAGTTGTTATTAAACTTCAAAGTGAGGCCCTCTTATGGAGTTCTTGTGCTGGACCGCCCCTTCAGTTGCTCCTCCTGTAAAATGTGGCTACCGGGCGTTACGTCCCTTACTTCGCGGACGATCACATATAGACAAAACAGTTATTTTGAAAATTTCTAACTCGTCATTAGCAGGTCGTGATAGGTCATGAAACTTTTGTCAACAAGTCAATCGGCCCGTCTCGATGACGCGAACAATAACATCAAATACTGTATTCTCTATATTGAAAAAGTTTTCCTTATACAAACAAAACAAACCATTTTTTGAGAATTCCTAAATTCTCATGAGCAGGCCTTTAAAGGTCATAAAATGTTCGTTAATAGGTTAGTCTCAAAGTCTATTTTTGAATTGTCAACTTTTTGGGTGTTCTTTCTCAGTACACAAAATATTTTCATTAGAAAATAGATTTTATTTCGATCCTTAAGAAAAGCTGAAGAGGCTTCACATCGTAGAATGATAGCTCGTATAACTAAATTTTAAAGGATTAATAGATCATCAATTAAAGACCACTAGATATTTTCCTTCACTGATCAACAACCTAACACCAAAGAATATAACTTCTTACAATTTTAATTTTGCGGGTCAATAGATTTAAAATTAAAATCTTTTTTGGTTGAAATTTCGACTATTACATTTTTGTTGAGAATTCATGTTTTTGGTAGGAAATTAGATTGCTTGGTTGAAAGTGGAACTACTTTGCTAAAAATTCATTTTTTGATTGAAGATTAATCTGTTTCAGTTATAAATTCAACTTTTTTGTTGAAAATTAGTCTTTTCTTATTTAATTTAACTGTTTTGGATTTAAAATTAAAATCTTTTTAGATGAAATATCGACTATTACATTTTTCGTTGAGAATTTATCCTTTTTGATTGAAAATTCGACTCTTTGGTATATAATCAATCTTCTTGGTTGAAAATTCAACTATTTTGTCGAAAGTTGAACTATTTAATTGAAAATTTATGTATTTTGTTGAAAATTCCTCTTTGGTATAAAATTAATCTTCTTGGTTGAAAATTCAACTAGTATTTGGTTGAAAGTTGAACTACTTGATTAAAAAGGTTGTATTTTGTTGAAACTTTGTCTTTTTGATATAAAATTTATCCTTTTGGTTGAAAATTCAACTAGTATTTGGTTGAAAGTTGAACTACTTGATTAAAAATGTTGTATTTTGTTGAAAGTTCGTCTTTTTGGTAGAAAAATAATCTCTTTGGTCAAAAATGCAACTGTCTCCCAGGCGGAAAAATTATACATAGCTTATACATAGTGGGAAATATATATAATTTTTTCCACTATATATAATTTTTCCGCCTGGGTTGGTTGAAAATTATTTGGTTTTGGTTGAGGATTCAACTATTTTGTTGAAAATTTGTCTTTTTGGTAGAAAATTAATCCTTTTAGTTTAAAATGCAACTATTTGGTTGAAAATTATTTGATCTTAATTGAGGATTCAAATATTTTGTTGAAAACTCGTCTTTTTGGTTGAAATATGAACTATTACATTTTTCGTTGATAAATCATCTCTCTTGGTTGAAAATTCAAGTACTTGGTTGAAAGTGGAACTACTTTGTTGAAAATTATTTTTTTTGGTTGACAATTAATCTTTTTGGTAAAAAATGCAACTGTTTGGTTGAAAATTATTTGTTTTTAGTTGAATTTTTGGTTGCAAATTTTAGTTGAAATTCTTAGTTGGAAAAATTTTTTTTTGAAAAATCGTCCTTTTGGTTGAAATATCAACTACCATGAAATTCCAATATAAGTCCGACCTTGGTTCTTGCCTAAAATGGCCTTGTCAATATATCCGTCAGACTCGAATGTTCATTTTTTGATTAAAGGTTTATCATTTAAGTTGAAAATTTATCGTTTTGGTAGAAAATTTAACTATATTGTAGAAAGTTAGTTTTTTGTTTGAAAATTAATTTCTTGAATAAAAATTCAACTATTCTTCCGGAAAATCGTTTCTTCGACTTTATAATTTTTACATTTATTGCATAGAAATATTTGTTTCCATTAAAGAAATATCACCAAAGAAATGATTTCTTTCAACCGAGGCATGACCTTTTTATCTCTAAACAATATTTACTTAACTAAAGTAAACAAATCCTTGGTACAAAGAAAAAAAACCAAAGAATCTCATTTCTTTGGATCAAGTAAATTTTTTTTAGTGCAGGTGCTATAATGTGAACATTGACATTTTATACATGTATTAAGTGTCAATGTTCACTTGTCAGTTATAATTTTGATACCAAATCCGGATCATAATAATCAGCTGAGTATCAGTCTGATGCAAATCACTTTGATCCAACTTCAAGCTATGAGAAAAATGGATTAAACGAACTGGATATTAGAACTTAAGGATATGTAATACTTCGTAAATAAAAGTATATTAGCGCGTATAATCTGTTATTTTATTCTAATTTATGAAAATATTACCAAAGATAATCTCTATATGTTAAATTCTTATAACCTTCAGAAATTAAATTGAAACATCTCAGACTTAAAAACATTCAGGCGTCCGCTGAGTCTCATATGGTCACGGCGCGTGTCACATGGTGTCATACTTTACTTCCACTTGCATGGTAAAAAGTAATAAGTGGTAAAATGATTATTAGTGCTTAATTTAAAAAAAAATTTTAATTTAAATTAAGAAATTGGTACCTTATTCCATTTCTATATATAGATTCGTCTGTCGAAATTTTGTATAGGTAACTAATGCGTTTATCAATACGTTTGCCCAAGTTATTATATATCTTTGAGGAGGTTATCTAATTGATACGGATTATAAAATGAATATTAGATTTTAAAATCTTGGATTATAGATTTTCATATCCCAGATTATAAAATTTTATATTCCTAGATATTAGCCAGTAATATCTATTTTTTAACATCTAGAGATTGTAGTTTTAATGATCTTAATTGCTGTTCCATAGTTAATAGTCCAAGATTATATCCGGTAACATATTTTTTATCATCAGGAATAATCCATTTTTCTCAGTGAAAAGAAAATAAAACCTCAGGATTATCTGTGATTATAATCGTATTATTTTCACTTGAGATACTATAAAATCTGAACAGAAATATTAATCAATATTAATCTCTTTTCTTTTTCTCCCTCTTTTTTCTTTTTTGTTTGTACATTTGTTGTACATTTGTCTCTAATGAGCCGGAAAAGCGAATAGCCTCGAAGTCTGGTTTTGATTTGTGAACTTTTTGGGTATTCCTTCTTCAGTACACAAAAAATTTGCACTAGAAAGTAGATTTCATTTCTTAAAGATCGAAATGAAATCTGCTTTCTTATGAAAATTTTTGAAGTACTGAAAAAGGAACACCCAAAAAGTTCCCAAATCAAAATTAGACTTCGAGACTATCCGCTTTTCCGGCTCATTAGAGACAAATGTGCAATGAATGTACAAACAAAAACGAAAAAAGAGGGAGAAAAAGGAAAGAGGCAACTAAGACCAACCTCACACTCCTTCTTTTTTTCGTCTTTCTTATACCACTGGGGACCAACATGTTTCGAAGCCAATTTAGACTTCCTCATCAACGTTAATTTATGGGATAGCTACAATAATTTTGAATAACTAAACATATATTAATTGTGTATATGTGCATGGTAGCTTTTTTAAAATAGATTAATTAAATTTATTGATATTTTGATTTAAAGTTCCTTTGTTATCTTTTTTTGTTGAAGTCAATACATATTTTCTTGTTAATGTGAAATATCTTCTTTGGAAAAACCACGAAACTTGCATTTTATTAATAATTCCTTCTGTAATGCAATCAATCTAAGTTTTTACTAATTGAATAAATTTATTTAATACTTCTATACCGGACTTTCAGTAATATCTATCATAAAATCACATTCCACCAAATTTTTGTCAATTACACTGAAAATTATATTGACAAAAACATGAAAATAAGAGAAGATAAAATAATTTTTTATACAACTTTCTGCGTATAAAATACAAATTTTTTTGTGATCCAAAGTTCGGCAAACACTTCACCACAACACTAATTGAACAAAAATTTCAATTATTTTTCAAAAATGTTAGAAAATTTTATTAATTTTCTTTTTCTTTTTAAAGATAGAAGCATAAGTCTACTTTTTAATATAAATTTTTTTAAATTATAATAAAAATTTCTTCACCGGGAAGAAAATTCAGAGAAACACGAAGTGCACTGAATAAAAGAGTTTCTAGTTATATAAAAAATTATTGAATCTTTTCTTATGTTCCTGATCTCGTAAATATAATTTTCAGTGTAATTGATAAAAATTTAGTGGCATGTGATTTTATGATTGATATTACTGAAAGTCCGGTATAGCAGTATTAAATGAATTTATTCAGTTAGTAAAAACTTAAATTCGTTGCATTACAGAAGGAATTATTGATAGAATGCAAGTTTCATGGTTTTTATGAAGAAGATGTTTCATATTAACAAGAAAATATGTTTGTGTGTTGATTTAAAACCAATCTATTCAGATTATTCCATTTTCCAAAAGAAAAAAGTAATATAATCCAAATCAATAACACATTTCGAAAAAATTACTAACGTTCTCAAAATTTTTAATATATTTAAGTAAAATATATATCTTTTGGTAAATTGAGTTAATCATTAACAACCTCAATTAAAAGTAATCTTTAGTATTCATAGGCAACCCTGCAGATTGGAACCAATCTTGGCTTAATGTCTCTTTTTTAAAATTTCTTAAAGTTCGAAATAAAATCTGTTTTCTTATGAAAATTTAATTTACAATAATAGTGTATATATGCATGGCAGCTTTTCTTCGTAACTAAAATTCAAATATATTTATTAAATTTATTGATATTGTCATTTAAAGTTACTTTGTTATCTTTTTTTGTTGAAATCAAAACATGTTTTCTCATTAATACGAATTATCTGTTTCGGAAAAACTGTGAAACTTGCATTCTATCAATAATTCCTTCTGTAATGCATCCAATCTAAGTTTTTGCTAACTAAATAAATGCATGTGATACTATTACACAGGACTTATCTTTCATAAAATCATATTCCGCAAATTTTTTTTAATCAATTATACTGAAAATTAGAGTAGTAAAAACATGAAAATAAGAAAAGATAAAATAATTTTCAAATATAACTTCCTGCGTATAATATCAAAAATTTTGCAGTCCAAAATTCGGTAAACACTTCACCACAACACTAATTAGACAAAAATTTCAATTATTTTTCAAAAATGTTAATTTATTTTTCTTTTTAAAGATAGAAGTATTAATGAACTTTTTTAATATAAATTTTTTTAAATTACAATAAAAATTCTTCACATGGGAAGAAAATGAAACGGACCTCACTTCAGGAGAGCATTCGTTCGACTGACTCGTCCATATAGCCACTTGGACAAACAAAAACGTTTTTTTGAGAGAGAGAGAATAACCAGTCTTAAACCCTTGTAAAATTCATCTGTTTCAAGAATGACAATAGATTTTAGGAAACTATACAGAAAGTCTAAGCCCCAAACATCAAGATTCAGAATTTATTCCAAAGAGACAATAATAAGATATTAAAATACTTTAAACATGAAAAAATGAGATTTAATCTTAATTGAAAACAAACACTATATCTCAAATTATGTACATCCTTCTGTCAACATTATTATATTCATAATAGGTACCAGGATGCCATTTTAACTATATTAACAGTATTCTTAGGAAAAAAAATTAAATACAGTAGACTGAAAGTATATTAAATATATTTTAAATCAAGAATATCTGTAAAAAAATCATAAGATTAGAGACAATGTAAATAATTTACTTAGTGGTACATATTATGCACATACTGTTAGTATGTCATCTTCCTCAGAATACCATTTATTGTAGGCAACGAGGGTATAATTTCGTTTAATGAATGCATGTAAAACCTATGGCAACCTTATTTTTCGATAAGTGCCAGGTTAACATTTTAATTAGTTATAAAATTGAGAATTGTATGTAAAACATCGTGGCAACCTTATTTTTTGATAAGTACCAGGTTAACATTTAAATCAGTTGTACAATTGAAAAACCTGAAAAATTATTACAAGATTTATGTACACAGAACATGGGAAATGAAGGAAACAGATCATAGTGCCAAGATGAAATCTTGTCGGTTGATTTAGAACCAATGTATGCAAATTATTCCATCTTCCAAAAGAAAAAAGTAATAATCAAAACCAATAACACATTTTTGAAAAATTACTAACGTTCTCAAATTTTTTAAATATATTTGAGTAAAATAGATATCTTTTGGTAACTTAAGTCAATCATTAACAACCTCAATTAAAAGAAATCTTAAGTATTCATAGGCAACCCTGTAGATTGGAACCAATCTTTGCTTAATGTCTCTGTTTTGAGATTTCTTAAAGATCGAAATAAAATCTATTTTGACTTCAACAAAAAAGCATAACAAACATTTTCTTCGAAACATGTTGGTCCCCAGTAGTACAAAAAAGACGGAAAGAAGAAAGAGTGTGAGGTTGGTTTTGGTTGACTCTTTCCTTTTTCTCCTTCTTTTTTTTTTGTTTACACATTTATTGCACATTTTTCTCCAATAAGCCGGAAAAGCGGATAGTCTCGAAGCCTAGTTTTGATTTGTGAACTTTTTGAGTGTTCCTTTTTCAGTACACCAAAAATTTTTTATAAGAAAGTAGATTTCATTTCGATCTTTAAAAAATTTTTTAAAGAGAGACATCAAGCAAGGGTTTGTTTCAATCTGTAGGGTTGCCCATGAATACTTAAGATTTCTTTTAACTGAGGTGCTAATGGGTAACTCAATTTATCAAAAGCTACCTATTTTAATATGTAGAGGTGGGATTATATTGACCCTCAATCATAAAATTATTTTGGAATTTTTGGTGATCGAATTGGCTTTA
>JAUMHM010086780.1:0-10756 GCA_032362435.1 Melikaiella ostensackeni
GTACAACTATATGAATTTGTGAAATCAAAGTTGACCAATAAATTGAAGAAGAATATATTCACAATAAAATGAACCAAGAAAGCTTTCTAATGAAGCACTTTTTAAAAATTTGAAAGATAAATTTCAAATATACAGTTTAGGCATTTCTTTTTAAATTTTGTTCTAAACAACTTTATAAATTTTTTCATTTTCGAAACCTGCTATATCGAATGATGTTGAAATAATAACAAGTTCACTGAAATTTTGTAATAGCGCCGAAAGAGATTGAGTGACATTTTTTACTTCGCACACGTTTTTTAGATGCATATAGTTTCAGTGCATACAATTTTTTTGTAAAAATTCATATGACTCAGACGCAGGAATTGAAAAAATTACCAATTTCGCGAGTTTGGCTGGGACTGGGAATTCTTCAAAAACCAGTTTCTTAACTTTGTATGTCTTCGAAATCTCGAATATCAAATAATGTGGAAAAATGAAAGGGATTTCAAAATTTTTCAGTCCCACCAAAAACATCTGTGACGCAAGAAATCTGTCAAGTACAAGTACATGAATTTATAAAATCAATGTTGGCTTATCACTTCGAATAAAAATATTCATACTAAAATATATTTTAAAAAGTTCTCTTCTGTGAATTATCTCATATGTATACATTTTTATAATAAATTTTTAAAATCCATTTTAGACATGATTATACTGGGCCCGATTATTTCATGTCATCAACCTCGCATACCCTTTTAAAATTTCATTTTAAAATTTTTGTTAGGCACTCGCAGCACATGAAGAAATTGTCAAACTCACGAATATGGCAAAGACTGGGAAATTTTTAATGACAAGTTTATGAATTCTTGTACATTCGAAACCTGCCATATCGAATAATGTTGGAGTAATAAAAATTTTACTGAAATTTCGTAATAATGTCGGAAGAGGTTTGGCAACATTTTCTAGAGGTATACAGTTTTACTGTATACAAATTTTGTTGTAAGGAAGCACAGAACTCGGGCGCAGCAATCAAAATAATTACTAAGTTCATGAGTTTGGTTGGTATTGGGAATTTTTTTAAAACCGAGTTCATGAATTTTTTATATCAATGATACCTAGTAATTCCTCTTATATCATTTTCGCTATATATCAAATTCCGCCTAATTTTATAATGTTTAAAATAGTCTTGTGAAATTTAATTTTATAATTTATGTTGGGAACTCGCAGCATCTAAAAAAGTTATCACGTGTTTGGTTGAGTTTGGGAAATTTTTTAAAAACAAGTTCATAAATTTTCCTATTTTCTAAACCTGTTATATCGAATAATGCTAAAATAATACAAAGTTCACTGGAATTTCGTGAAAGCGACAAAAAAAAAGATAAGAAAAGATTTAGCAACATTCTTCAGTACGCATACATGTTTGAGAGGTATGTAGCTTTAGGGCACACCATTTTTTCTTGGAAAGGAGCACAGAACTCAGACGCAGCAATTAAAAAAGTTATCAAATTCACGTTTTCGGTTGAGAATGGAAATTTTCTTAAGGGAAGTTTACAAATTTTTCTATTTCCGAAACCTGCTTTATGAAATAATGTTAAAATAATTTAAATGTTTACTGAAATTTTGTCATAACGCCAGAAAAGATTAAGCAACATCTTCAGTACGCACACATTTTCTTGTGGTATATAGTTTTAGAGTATACAATTTTTTTTGGAAAGATGCATAGAACTTAGACGCAGCAATTAAAGAAATTATCAAACTCACGAGGTTGACGGGGACTGGGATTTTTTTTAAAACAAGTTCATTAATTTTTTATGACTTTGAAAACTCATATATAGAATGATGTGAAAAGATGGAAAGGTTACCGGAACTTCTCAATCCCACCAAAAACATCTGCGACGCGAAAAATCTGCTAAGTACAATTACATGAATTTTTGAAATCGAAATGACATAATTTAATTTCAATTTGGATTGTTTTTTTCCTACTCAATTTAAAATGGAAAATCCATATTTTTTGTTTAAAGAATGGGCTTCTTCACCTATGCTCATCTCTAGAGCCTGAATTATTCAACCGGTTATTACAAAACTTTAATGAGAATTCTGCAGCAACATATTATGGATAAATATTGCAGAAATTTTCAGGCATTCAAAATAGTTTATAAGTCTTGCAGCTTATGTCATCTCTGCATTTTCATCTTTCCCGCTAAATACGTGAAAAATTTAAAGCAACTCAAAGTATCGACAATTCCTGCATTTTTTGTTCAGAATATGTTGCAACATAATTCTCAACAAAATTTGGTGCAAATCGGTATGATATATTAGGCTGCAGAAGTGGGCACATATGGAAAAGTTCATTTACTTACATAAGATATGAATAATTAACCTTTGAAAAGAGTAAGAATATCGTTTTCTATTCAATGCGTAACGAGAACATGTTTCCGGAGACTTCTGTGTTGTGACCAATTTTCTGTTTCAAGTCACTTTAGTTTCACATACAAAACCTACAAATCCGCAGTAATAGGTATGCAGTAATAAGTAAACATCTCTGTTATTTTCTTTCAAGATATAGATTATACATATAGTCAATTTTCTATAACGTCATCATTTCTTCTTTAATAATGAGTTTCTTGTCAATGAGAACTTCTAACCAGAATCACCTTTCATCTCTTGATGCATTTGCATACATGAAACTGAAATCCGCAGTATCAGGGACGCAGTTACACGTATGTAAACAGTTCCTGTTTATCCGGGGAGATAATGGCAACTGTAACAATTGTAAAGCGATTAGCCTACTGAGTACCGTTTGCAAAATATTTACCAAAATACTTATTGAGAAGGTCATGGGAATAGCTAAGGAAATAATCTAGCAAGTTCAATGAGGATTTATGTCAGAGAGATCATGTGCGGATCAGATAGGTATTTAGCTTGAGGCAGATCATAGAAAAAAGTTTGAGAGTGAGCAAAAGAGTTTTTTGTGAATTTGTTGATCTGGTGAAAGCTTTCGGTACGGCAAATCAATCTAAACTTTGGCAAGCCTTGAAAAAGTATGAAGTGAATAGTTAGCTTCCAAGAGCAATATATACTGTTAGTGAAGCGAGTGTAAGAGTGAATGAACAATTGAGCGATTAGTTCGATATTAAACAGGGCGTTAGGCAAGGCTCCGTTATGTCCTCCTGGATGTTCAATATATACATGGACAAATTTCTAAGAATGGCCCTCTTAGACGAAGAACGTGTTGATCTCGGGACAGAGAAAGTACGTGGATTGGCGTTTGCAGATGATTAGATTGTTACGGCAGAATCAGTCGACGATTTGCAGAGAATGATTAGCAGACTGTATACCAGCATGCAGAGAATGGATCTTAAGACTAACGCAAATGAAAAAAAAGTATCGTGTTTGAAAGAAGGGGTGAGAAAACAGTATGCAACATTGCCTTAAACGAAGAGAAAATAGAACAAGTTGATGAGTTTGTGTATATTGGAAGTTCATTTACTGCTGACGGAAAGATTGATGCAGAGATATCCAGACATATAAACGAGAGTAGAAAGATTTTTTGCAGTATACAAGCTATTACCAGAAGTATAAATGTAACGAATGAAGCTGAAATTGCAATATATAACTCTGTGCTTGCACCTACACCGTTGTCTGGTAGCGAGACCTGGACGTATCAAGAAAATGATAGGAGCAAAGTGAACGCGTTTGGCATGCAGTTCCTGCGGAATATGTGCGGCAAAACGCTAATGGACAAAGTCAGTATTAAGTGAGTTCTCAAAGAATGTGGTGTAGGAGAAACATTGTTTGACAAGAGTGAAAGAAATTGGCTGAGATGGTTTGATCATGTTGAAAGAATAATGAAGAACGTTTAACGAAGCAAGTGTATTTAGGTAAGGTAAATGGTAGCCTACCCACAGGTAGACCGAGGAAAGAATGGTTGGATGGCGTGAATGAGACTCTAAAGCGAAGGGATATGAGAAGTCGTAGATACACAAGAGTGTGCATAAGACGACGTATGGATGTAACGGAAGCCAAAGGTGTATGTAAAGATAGGGATGTATGGAGAACAATTGTTTATAAGAAGAAAAATTATGCCTGAAATGAGAGATTTAGGATACTAATGGGCCCGTGTTGTGGAATGAGTGTTTCCTTCGAATGAAAAGCACGCGAATTCTTGGTTGACCTAAAACCTATCCCTTCTTGTGAACAAAATACCTACTACTTCAGAGTGAAACGAAAACTTATTGTTATTACATGCTATATTAAAAATAATAGTCAAATGAGGTAAGAGTAACACTTGATACCGCAGCAGTTGGAACATCAACCCTAATCACTGAAAGACATTGTTTTCTCTTCATCTGTTGACGAAAATGGACACCTTGGATAGAAATCAACTCAAATCAATTTTTTCCCCAAAATATGAAACATTTTATTCGAAGCTTCAAAAATCATTAAAATAGAAAACATTGCTCTTGATTTTTACCTATTCAACATTTGGATGTGGGTTGCTCATTTTTTGACGTTATTCAAATGTATAGCTGTAAGTGTCCTTTACAATGAGATGTATATAGAGTGAGGGAATCTAGCATGCTCTGTAACGTACCGGTACAAATATTGAAAGCTGTACAGTGGATTCAGTAATCTACTCAGTAATGTACACCAATGTGTTTTAACATCTGTTTTAAATTGTGGAGTATTTGCGTCTTCAGTTTGCTAAATATGAAGTTATCATAAACTCAAAATCATGAACATGAATACAATTACGAGCAACATTGATATTGGTCCCTCATATAAAAACTCCAGTGAAACTTTTATGATCAAACTAGAGTGAACTTGATGATCAGAACCACGTCTGTCGTCTGTTGGAGAATTGACTTAACTATAATTCTATTTAGACTAAGAATAACGGATTGGGTGTAATCACAGTATTTCCTGAGATATCAAAACTGTTCCAGCTTAATTCAGTCTTCCACTTAATATCAGAATGATCCAATCTAGTAAATCAGAAAATCTGCTAGCTCAACTTCACTATCCTAGCAACCGGCAGTCGCGTTGTTTTTTCGAAAGCAAACGGGTTGAATTTTCATCACAGTATTTACAAAAGAATCAAGCTCTGTAACCCGATTTTTTCACACACGGGGTGGTATTTGGTTGATATCATTCAGTAGAATATTCATAGCTATATTCATACGAAAATTTACACATATAAAGATTTTTGAAGTTTTTTATTTTACCTCCATAAGTAATTGTTTTAGTATAAGGAATGTGGCAGCGTAATATGTACCAAGTTGGTTCATTTTGACAATATGAATCTATCATACCATATATCTAGAAGCACTCTATCACCAGATGAAGTTATGATTTGCACAGATTTGTAAATTTTTCTAACGTTTGTAGGAGAAAACCATCCATCATTTTGGGAAAATAGCAATATTGTAATTACTAAATTTATTTGTTATAATAACGTGACTCGATTGGTGTATGCAACAGACCTATATGATGAAACAAAATTATAATATATACATATGTGTGAATTTGTTCAAAGTTTAAGTGATGAAAAATTCTTAATTTTTTAAATACACCAATATTTCAAATACGAAATTATTATGTGCTGATGAAATAAATATATCGAACTACATGAATACCTTCTGTGACTTATGAAAAATAAACAATGAATAATAGCAACAAATAACAAAAGAGAATTTAATCAGAAACAATAAGTAATAAAAATCGCTGGCGAAATCTCTTTTTCCATTCTTTTCCTTTTACAATCAAAAACAGTCTTATCATATCTGCCTTTTATCATGAGCATAGAAAACGTATCAGCCCGATTATTGTCAAAGAATTATTTCTTTATGAAAAACAATCCAGTATGAGGACACACAGTGTATATGAAATGATCACAATTAAAGATATGACATATAATGGACGCGCCCACAAGACTACTTCGCAGCTTTTTCTATTCTTTAATGCGTTAACAAATATACTGCATTAATACCAAAATGTTGAAAAATCAACCTTATTTAGTAATTTAGTTTATACAAAAATAATTAATCTTTTTCTTATATACTTAAGCGTTTCTACGCGTACCAAAATTTTTGGAACAAATGCCCAGTCGACATCATCTACTGATGGAATGTATCCCCTATACAATATGATTGACTATAATTTGGAATATTAGGGAGTACACACCTTTATGAATTTTGGATTTTTCTTGGAAAGCACTCTCGTTTTTTTTTGGAACAGAAACTGCAGGGTATGTAGCACAATATGAATTTCTCCTCGCTTATAAAATATAAAAATAATAAAAATTTGACTCGAACTTTTTAATAGCGCCGGAAGATACTGAAGAACAATTTTATTACGCGTGCATTCCTTAGAGGTAAACACTTTTATTGTGTACTAAATTTTATGGGAAAGATGTACAGAACTCGGAGGCAGCAATTAAAAAAAATATCAAACTCAATGCTTCGGTGGGGATTAGGGATCATTTCGTTATATCTCTGAAACCTTGTATGACGAACAATGTAAGAATATGATAAGGTTACCGAAACTTTACAGTATCACCAAAAACATCTACAACGCAAAAAATCTGCCAAGTACAATTACATGAACTTGTGAAATCAAAGTTGACCAACAAATTTAAAAAAAATAACAATTAAATAAATCAAGAAAGCTTTTTTAAAAAGCACTTCATAGAGATTTGAAATATAAAATTTAAAAAGCCGCTCCAGACATCATGAAACTTGGAGCGATTATATTATACCATGAATCATCCATATACACAGCAAATTTGTTTGATCATTTTACTTAATAATTACTAATTATTACTTATCAACCCGCCAAGTTATATAACGTCCAAAATGGCTTCTTAAAATATAGTTTGAAAATATATGTTGGGTACTTCATAATAAAAAACTTTCTTAATATATTTTATTATGAATATTTTTTTCCTAATAAATTGGCCAATTTTGACTTCACAAATTTATATAAATGTACTTGGCGTTTCTTTTGAAATCGCAAGTGTTTCTTTTTGTAATATTCAAAATTAACATACATATATATCTAAAAAAAATGTGATATCCTTGTTAATTTAGGACATACACGAAACTCTGTCGCGGTCATTAAAAAAGTTGCCAAACTGACGAATTTTGTAGAGATTAGGAATTTTTAAATAGAAGTTCATACATTAAAAATTTTTTTGGAACCTCGCTTGTCGGGTAATGTAAACTAGCTGTGAATTCGACTTTGGGTGATTCCACTTTTTTTGTATTCATTAGTGCATGGTGCTTATGTGATGAGCAGTTTGCTTCCTTACTATGATTAGTTAGCAAAAATTTTTGCTTCCTCATAGAGAAAGCATTCACGATTTTCTTTAATATTTAATATTATTAATATAAATATTTTAAAATATTAGGGTTTGCCCACCATCAAAATACCAGAATACAAATAAGTCTATCCATTCGTCTAGATTCGAAGAATTTTTTCCATTCTTCTATCAACTTGACAATAGGAATGTTCATGAACTGGAAACACATGTTTTATTTCACTTTGCAAATAGATCCCCAATAAAACCAAAAAATAAAACGCTGTGCAATTTTTATTTTGTCCGAGACATAAATCCGAAAATAGAGTTATGCAGTTGAATTTGTCTTCATCAAATTCTTTTAATAACGTGTATTGAATAAAACTTTGGCATTTGTTAATAAAACTTTGGTAATGGCAAATCATGTGCAAAGTCAAATTCAGAGCGTAGACTGCTATTTTTAGACAATAATTGCTTCTTCAATTTCAAATAGATTTTAGCATTTTTCTTGTGATTAATTACTTCTTCATTACCTCTCCTTCTGTTGTATTTTTATAGTAAGTGTTGAACACGTCAGTTCTAGGTGATTTAAAAGTGAAGCCAACATGACGCTCAATTACAATAAGCAGTTTTGCTTAACATGAACTTAGCCCCTGTTTTTTCTGAATAATGTTCTTCGAACAATTTGTAAAGTTTCATCAGATTTAATGAAGGATTTTTAAAATATCTTAGATTACTGGAATTTCGTTTGTAATGTGAACTGCGATGTGGAATTGATCCACAATGCTCTCTGATCGTTTTTTTTAATCATCCGTTAATTTAACACGACTTTTACGCCGTTCATGTGCCTTGAAAGGCTGCTTATTTAGAATCTTTTCCCGAACATTTTCGACTTTTTTTTTTGCCCAAACACAAAAAAGCTCAAAAAATTTTCTTGTAAACTAAAACGTTTTCTACGTCAGTACAAAATAAATGAATTCAATCAATCAACCGCCCTACTTTTTCCCGTGCATTCGTTTCGATAGGATCCTAGCATTTCAACATTCAACTAAGAAGCAAATTTTGCCCATTATACTTGCCGAGATCCCAAAATTTTTTATGTACTTTTTCTTGCTGAAAACTTAAAAATTTGTGTCCACATTTTTTCCGCAGCAGGATTCAATCGGTTTGAAAGATCATTCTGGGATTATAATATCTTCAACTTCATCTTCTTCAGTTTCGGATTTTGCAATGTATTAGTTTGCCTAAAATAATAATAAATAATGCTATCAACTTCTTCATTGAGAAATAATCAGCTTGGGCTATCTGCAAATGATTCAGTAAAAGAATTATTTATGAAATGAAGAATAAAAATGGTCCTAAAATATAATATTTATAATAAGAGTTTACATGCAATTGTTATTAACGGTTCCCAATCGTACCTGATTTTTGTGACATTTTTTCCTATGTTTAATCCATAACTCTTCATGTCTAATTCCTTTTCTACCTTGGTTCATTTTGAGATTCTCTCTTACTATAAATTAATAGGGTATTGAATAAAGTAAACCTATCTCAAGGACAATACTTTTGCAGCTATTTTGAAAAATAATCAATTCACTGCTTCCTCGCTTCATTTACATTATATTTTGTAAGAAAACTATGAACGGTTGCTATTATTTGTTTTGGTGTCCATCTTGATCTCGATATTACTGTTTTATTTATAAAATGGTGGTTTTTTTTCTTAATTTTAATCTTCGACATTTAGTATGTTTTTTGAAATGGATAAATAAATTCAATAAGTATGAACAATTGGGAGATTTTGATAGGCTAAATGCATTTCCTTATTGTCCTTATAGTATACATAATTGTTTCATTCATCAAATTGAGTTTCAATTTTATTTCTCAATTCTTGGGTGCAACATTCCCATAAATTTTTTGAAACAGATGAATGAATTAAATCAGCTCTGAAAATTCATGAATTTCAATGTATCAAATGCACTTGTTTATCGTTTTCATAGTTTATATCACTACACTATAAAAAAAGTGGTTGAAAATTACCACACTGTGCACTGTAAATGAAATTACCAAAGCTTAATGTAGTAATTTCACGGGAATGTTGTAAAAGTAATGTGAGACTTCAAAATCACATGCAGAGAGTAAAATTCCCGTAGCGACATTTTTATGGCAGTGTAATTTCACGTTCCTGCTGAAAAATTCAACTGTAAATGTAAAATGGCAGAGGTGCATCTTACTGCGATGGCGCTACGTTAACTCCAGCAATTTTATATCTTGAAAAGAATATTTATTGGAAACAATTATGCGAATTTTAACAATAAATGTTTATTTATGAAACACAACTGGATTTTTTAAAGAAATGAATATTTAAAAAAATGCATCTTATGAAATCATCAAAAGTTCTTTAAGAAACAACAAAACGCCTATAATTTTTGTAGGTTAGAAGTAGACAACGACTTATTTCAAAATCTGTCTTACGTTGAATCTCTACATATCACAACACTCAAATCCTTAACCTCGCATTCTTGAATTAAAGAAAATCGAAAGCCTTCAGAACTTGAAAGGTGTTCAAATTTGAAAGAAGAGTTCGTTAAAATTCGTCACAGTTCAGCACGTGCAGTACGTTTTTGCGAATTTTGTGAGCGACCGACGCCATTTCTCTTAATTTTTTAACACTCTCCGCTTCGACCCCATCAAACGTTTAACAGTGGAATTACAAAATTATGTGAAAATGCCCCTTGTTCTGCTTTTTCACACTTTTAATGTAAACTAGATGAGACTACACTTCGTAAATTTCAACAAACCTGGTAAAAAGACCTCATAATATTGGTTACACTATGGTTGAAATTTACCACATCGAGCATTGGTAACTGTATGTCCCATGCTTAATGTGGTAATATTACACTTCCACAGTGAAATTGACACAAATATTTTTAAATTCCACCGTTAGTCGCTGCAAGTTCACAATGAACTTGTAGAATTAACACATCAAGCATAGTTAGTGATGGGCGCTGCTCGGTATTTCACGGTCATGACCAAATTCTGACCGGTCATGACGGCAAATGTTGGTAAAACGCGATAAGACCCAAATATCTCGACCCGGAAATTTTTTTATAGAGAAAAGTGGTTCAGTTGTTAAAACATACCCTATGCTGAACTTGTACAAGAAGTTTTTTGGTTCAAAATGTTTTAGTTATTCTCAAAATAATAAAAATGCCAAAAAGTTGAGCATAGCAGACGACACATTTGACATTTTCGCGCGAGTTTCGAAGGGAATTTAAAACTGACACTTCATAAATTGACAAATTACGTTGAAAATCTGTCACATTCATTAAACAATATTTTAAAAATAATTGTAGGATGTTAAGTTATTTTTAACAAAAATTCCATTAATTTTATTCCTAAACACTAAGGTGAGTACTTTGTATCTTATAGGTTATGATCGAAAATAAAAATACTGTTTTTTTTTCTCTAACTTGAGATCGG
>JAUMHM010086781.1:0-10754 GCA_032362435.1 Melikaiella ostensackeni
ATATCGATTATGATGAATAAACTTGTATTTTTGATTTTAAAAATAAAGTCCTAAAACTTTTTGATCAAAGTGGTATTACCCGTTAGTAGACTCAGGAGCGCCAATAATCCTGATCAAAAGAGAGCAAATGCTCGAAGATATAAAACCTTTTCAGTTAAAAATAATATTCGCTATGGGAAAAGATAAACATATATCAGAGGCAGCAATATATACCATACTTCTTCCAAAAACGCCTGTTCTATATAATAAACGATGATTTCCCATTACCAGAATCCGGTATAATAAGTTTATCTTTCTTCAACGAATTGGCAAGATTTGCAATAACACTGAATTTTTTAATTCTAGATAATAAAAAACTACCGTCACATGGCAGTGGTAATTATACAGCCCCTCCCTCCCACACACACACACACACAATAAGTGTTTACACTTCAAGTAGAAGATAAAGACAGTGAGATTTGGATAGAAAAAAACAACTTTATCCCTGACGGTATATATATATATATATATATAATCAGAAATGATGAAGTTATAATATCTATAATAAATAATTCAAAAAGTCTGAAAAAGATAGCAGACAGCCTACAATACGATATCATTCAAAAAGTAGACTCGCGAGGCGAGACCCACTCTAAAACGAGGGAGAATAATACCAACCTGACGAAACAATCCACAAAACCAGCACCTACATTACAGCGGAAGAATGCGAGAACTATAAAAAATTCTAAAACTGGATCATATTGAGAACAAAGTCTACAAAGTTAGGGAAAGTATACATAAAATACTCCTTCAATACCAAGAAGTATTCACTTTCACCTGATGATCCACTTCCCTGTACAAACCACAGAACCCACTAAATGTGAATACCTTTAACCCGAATTAGAAAACCTGGGTCATTTTTTAAGAACCCAACCACAGTAAAACAAGTCCAATCCTCTCTGGGACTTGCAGGGTACTAAAGGAAGTTTATAAAGACTTTCTTATCAATAGCTAAGCCCCCCACACTCTTAACTAGAAAAGATATTCCTTTTAACAGTACAACAAAGTGCGAAAAAGCATTGAATAAACTTCAAAATTCTCTTTGTACAGCGCCTGTCCTGAAATTCCCAAACTTCAAAGAGCAAATCACACTCATAATGGATGCCTCAAACCTAGAGTTAGAAGCCGTTCTATTCCAGAATGAACACCCGTCTTTTTTTAAATCTCGAACATTAAACCTTGCAGAATACAACTACAGCACATCTGAGAAAGAACTCTTGGCAATAATATGGGCTGTTAAACACCTAAGACAATACCTCCTAGGAAACAAGTTTAAAATCTAAACAGCCCATAAAGCATTAGTATGGTTACATAATTGTAAAGATCCTAGTTAAAAACTTTTGAGATGGAGAATCAAATTAGAAGAATACAAGTATAAGATTCAATATGTAAAAGGAAAGGAAAACAAAGCAGCCGACTGTTCATCTAGATTATTTCCAGGTGAACAAGAGGAAATTTCAGGGCAAGCGTTAGAGAAATTAATCGCGGAGAAGCTATCGAAAATGAACTTCCTGATATAGAACTATTCGATACTCCCATCAACAGAGATTTGAACACCCTAGGACCAATAGTAATTAACAGACCAATGAAGACTAGTGAAGTTACGTTAAAAGAAGAAAATAGAATTCGAATCCCTCACAGAAAAATGAGAGAACCCTTGGTAGAAGTTTCAGAACCAATACCAGAAGTCTCAGAACTAACACCAGAGGAACAAAGAGAACAGCTCGCGGAAGACAAACTGTATCAAAACTCAGAAGACACAGACACAGAATGGGGATCAAATCCAACTTTAAGTACAGTCAGAATTAAACCGAATTCCGCGGGAAAACTCTGAACCTATACGGAAAAGGAAGAAATGCGATCTTTTAATGAAGAAGAATGGTTAAGGAAACTATGTTGGATGATTGACGAAATCAAGTCAAGAAACTTAACTTTAGTTAGACCAGCCTTCGGAACGCAATTGCATAATTTTGAAACTTTTATATATTTTAGAAAAGAACATCTTAAAAATAACGATGATTCGTCTGGGGCAAAACATACTTATTGGTATAGGTTTTCGAAATGTGCACCATTTGAATTGCCACAGTAATCAAACCTTTTTCTAAAACAATAAAACTCACGCTCTCTTACAGTATCAGAAATATCGTTAACCACTTTCTGAATAGCCGCTTTAAGTTGCTCTTGTCTTTGGGTTGATCGGCGTGACAGTTATCTCCAATGAAACCCCACAGAAAGAAGTCGCATGAATTTGTATACGATGGTACTGGCAAATCATATCTGCTATCTTCTAATATGTCGAATTAACAAAAATTTTCAATCACTCTGCACAATTAACAAGATTGCGTCAAGACTGGCATACTACTATATTACCACTGATATACTTGGAAGACATAACAATGATAAATTATTATCTTCTCAGAGTAGTTTCATTGGCTACTATTGGGAACCGCTCAGGTCCAATACGTCACTTGGTGACGAAATTTCGAACCAATGCAAACGAAATACTTTCTACTAGTAAACATGTAAAACATAGCCAGATAAGACTTCTATTTAAAAATAATCAGATTTTTTCAATTATTTCGCATGATTCTAGTGTTTTTCAAAATGAATATTGAAACTGGAATGCGATTCGAATCAAGAGTTACTAGGAGTAATGCTTACTGCTGTGTTTTTCGCTGTAATAGTATGGCCCAACGTGATCCTACCCCCCGATAAGAACCAGTCTAATGTGAATGGAGCAATTATTCAATCCATGCGCAACCTTGATTCTGCATTTTTTTCAAATCGATGAAATGATATATGAGATGTAAAAAATTCAATCAATTTCAATTCAATATTTCAAAGACATTTTTCTGAATAGTTTTAAATACTTACTAAAAGGATTGAAAACTACGATTCTCAATTCTACAACTCTAGTCAGTCAAATAGCTATCAATATTTTTATTTAACGTTTATGTCATAATTATGAAGTAAAAAGGTTTTTAAAACATCGGATAGGTCACTTTACGTCATTAGGATTGAATTCCACTCATAAAATTGTGGCGGAAAGTGATTGTACATATATTTTATCACGATTTCATTTTATTTTCCAGAAATAAAATTTGAATCAGGTGAGTACTCACCATTGAGATAATTTAGTTTAATGCAAAATCTTTTTAGAGCTCTTGAATTTCATGCTTCAAGGCTATTTCTGAATGTATATAGTACAATTCATTCTTAACATTTTATTTAAGGTGTTTCGCCGATTAAAATCGATTCAATTTTTGTTATTTCATATCCTATTTTAAGGAACATGCAGAATCAAAGATTGGAAACGACTGAACTTTCTCAATCGTTTTGAATGCAAGCCTTGTTACCATGAATGTGAGATTTCACAATTTTCGTTCAGAAGGAGAACATATTGTGGATTTCTCATAAAAAATACTAGGAATTGTAGAGAAAGTGGATAGAAGAAAAGCTTGGGAAATATCCCTAAAAATGGGAAAGAGTGTCACTTCTCGTTTGCAAGTTTTTGTTCCCTGCATTTTCAAAAATTCACGAGATGATCTCTGGAAATCTGCTTTGGGACAAACTCGCTTTGGTACGGCAGCCCAATACTTTTTAATGCGAAAGTTCGCATTTAACGCCTAAATCTTGAATACGCCTGAATGCGAAGTGAGAAATTTTGCGTGAGAATAATAGTATGAAGTTCATTAAATAAGCAGAATAATAATAGTATGCACACAATATGCTACGATAAAAAAAAAATCAGTATAGGACTTTTTCCCGCAATAAATAATGGGTCCAGTGTGTAGAACACGTACACCTTCGATAAAATTACTTTTCGTTGGCAAATAATTCGCGAAAGCGCAAATTTCACCAATTCAGAGCTTTATTTTTTAATTTATTAATCGTTTTGTTTACACATATGGCCGTTCAAAATATCCCGTTTGCCCCCGCCATCTTACGATCGCAGCGCCATGAGTTCGGTTCCCAATATGTATCCCAAACTTGCCTCGAAAAGCCCTAAACGCTTCAGCATATCTCTTGCCCCGAGGGAAGTAGCCCTCGATGAGGTGAACTTTTTCTTCAATTGTTAAGTCACTCATTATGACGCGCACGAACTTCAATGTATCCAAGACAGAATAAAACCCCAATGCCTCCGGTACGTATCCTTGAATTGTAACCCCCGTCCGAATCAATAGAAAGGAAACAGAGCCATTTAGTTTTCACACCTTCCCATTTGTCAACCGCATATCAACTTCGCAATTAACATTATGAAAAACAGCACCCTCGGAATATCACTGCTGAAGCTAATTTTGGAAGAGAACCTAACATCCTTTCCACAATTAATCTTTCCCGAAATCTGACATACTATGACTTAGTCAAAAAGTAGAGTTTGAGCACAAGCAGAACTTGAGAAGGATTAAAGGAAGAATTGAAGTTGAACAGAAAAAAAAACTTTTAGAGGACAGAATAGTCAGAAGACACCCAGTCTATAAAGAAAAAGATTGGGTTGAATGATAAAATAACACTAAACTAAAGAAATCAGACCCTAGCTGAAAAGACCCCGAGGAAATATTAGAAATACTAGAAAACAATAACCTCAAAATTAGGCATGATAATAAGATTATAAAGATACACGTAGACAAATGTATGCCTTATTTTGTAGATAGCGCTCGCGTTGATAACCCTACTGATGATCCTGACGATAGCAACGAAAGCTGAATACTCGTTAGAAGAAGTGAAGGGAAACGTCTACGTAGAAGAGGTTTAAAAAGTACATCTCATCCATGAGGAATGGAGATTAGTGAAGTGATAGATTATACTTTAATGATAGCTGAACGAGCATGTGGAACATTATGCGCACCCAAGGAAGAATTAAGATTAGTTAAAGGGAGATATAATAGATTAACTTCGAAAATTGCGGTTTTACAAAAGCTTTTAGGAAAAAGAGACACAAGAGAGGACTAGCTAATTTTATTGGAGACGTCTCCAGAATTTTGTTCGAAACTCTCTCCGAATCTGACCTCAACCAAATTAATTCCGAGTTGGATAAACTGCACGCTGATAATAAAAATATAGCATCAGTATTGACTAACCACACGAAAATCGCCGAGCTAATACTAGATGCTTCCTCAACAGAATATTCAACAATAAAGAAAGAAATAGAAGAAGAAATAAGAATTACTCAAAAATGAGGTCAAACTATAAATAATAACACAAAGAATAATTTCGTTAACACTAAATTTATACTTACTTATACTTATACTTATACTGGACATTAGTTCACTTTCAGTAGCGATAATCCAAGGACTCTTCACCTATATCCTTGACATACCCGTCCAAAAGTAAAAGAAGGTTCCTTACAAAGAATTGTTCCTATCCCAGAGAAGAAAGGCAATTTTTATTTATCCATCATTCCTGACCATGAAGTAGTTATCAAATATAGAGTCTCTTACGTTCCAACAGACAAATAGACGATTGACTACTGTAGGATGATAGTAAGCTACTTAATTTGCAGACGAAATCAGCCTAACCGTAAACTATCTTAAAGCAAAACGTATGAATGGAGTTATTTCAAAAGGTATGCTGAACTAAATTGTAATCAGTCTCCGTATTTGCTGCATAAAGAAATCTTATACCAATATCCGACGGATGTATTATAATTTCTCTCAATACAATAATCCTAGATATAAGTCGCGAACAAAATATAACAGCTGTAGAAATAGTTAAGCCCGTTAAAATAAAAGGAAATAGTTGTAAATTGTATGATAATTATGATCAATTAGATCTACCTAGACACCTGGAAGAAAAGCAAACCTTCTGGATTAATGTAACCCATGATGTTAAATACGACGAACAAAACCTCAAAAAATTAGAAAAGAAATTAATTCAGCTTAGCGGCTCTAGCTTCAGGCGCAATATTCATATTATATCGACGCCTCCATTCAATACTGCTTCACGTCGCGTTTAGGCGGCGTACAGCGCCACGTCGCGTTTGCTCGGTATACAGCTCTCCGCCACGTTTGATCACTGTATAGCTCCAAGTCCTGTGTATAAGCATAGGACCTGGAGCCATACACACACCAAACGCGGCGTGGCGCTGTACACCGCCTAAACGCGACGTGAAGCAGTATGGAATGGAGGCTTCGATATAAGACAGGAGTTTTCAAAGCAATGTCAAACCTTATTTCGGAAAATCTGTGTTTTTTCCGCGTTAAAACAAAAGTGGAGAATCTCATTTACGTTGTAACTTACAGTACCAGCGTACAGCCTTTCTTAGGCAATAAGGAAATTAATAAGAAAGTTATTAAAACTCAAAAAGTTAAATTTTAAAAAGTTTAGAGATTAAACTTAGTCTAGGGAGAAAATTGTAACGGTTGACCTCTTTGGACCTCTCCCACTACTAATTTGGGCTATATATGCACAGTGAAAACCCGCTAATAGCCGAATTTCTCTTTCCAGCTACGCGTTCACGATTTCAGGGACGTATCTATTCATCTCATTATTACTTGCCGTATTCGAGGAATGGTTTGAGGTTATGTTGTATAACGTTTGGCATACTAAGGTATACTGTTTCTTAGATACTTTTTAAAAAACTTGAAAGCAGTTATTTACGCATAATAACGAAATCCATCTGAAAAAATAACTTTCCATAACAATCGTAAATAACAACTTTTCACGATTAACAGGGGAAAATTGTTCAAGCAAATGAAAATTGTTTAAATAATTGAAAGAATATCATTAACAAAAAAATATTACTCTTAGCATTCGTTAATTGTGTCCTTAATTCCAGAAAATAATAACTTTTCACGAATGAAAGGGGAAAAAATTAGTTGAGCTATTCTTGAAAACTTGTCACTTATCGAATAAAAATAAATTATGTAAAAAAATACCGTTTTTATCATGGATTTCAGATAAAACTGTTATTTTTAATTTTTTGGGGTATTCTCAGGTCACAATTCAAGGAGGTTGGAAGGGTTGAAAGTCAAAATTGAAAGTTATTGGGTGGAAATTATTTCTCGAACATTCCTCAGGAAGTGACTAAATTTTAATTTTCAAAAAGTTAATAAAAAGTACTTCTTTCATTCAATTTTTCGAAAAATGAGCTTTTCCCATTTGAAACCACATGTTAATTTCAAAAGCCCGATCACAAGAAATGAAAAAAAAATTTCTACAAGTATAAATTTGGACCACACTAGTGTCAGAATGATTCGATATTTGGATATATTATTCTAGAATGAAAATAAAGTCACACGTATTTCACAGTTTGAACATTTTGTTTTCATTTTCCACAATAATTTGAAAATTACCTGCGAATTCTCAAAATATGACAGAAATTTTTTCCAAAATGCAGTATTCTGCGAATAAGAATAAGTATTCAAGATTTTTTTCTCTTACTCAACGTGGGAATCTATTTCTTTCAATTGATCCCAAAAAAAATGCAAAAAATTTTTAAAATGACAAAATGGAGACTATTTCATTCTTTAATTCTTAAAAATGAATTTTCTAAAAAATCCCACTGTTTATAATTTTCATTTTTTTTAGGTATAGATGATAATATGTATAACATATTCCCCAAGTTTGTTCTTAGTGAACCATCGTTTTACGTTTGAAAGAATCCAAATTTATTGTTTTTTCGAAAATCACTGGCCAAAAGGGGAAAATGTGGAAATAATAGTGTTTTTTTTTTCGTTAAAATTGTTACAAAAAAGTATTTTGAATTTTTTCGTTATTTGGCACCGCATCAACTGATCGTCTAATAAGGCGGAGTGAAAATGATGAAATTAATCGAATCGTTTGAGCTGAGGAATAAAAATTTGTGGGTTGGCATCCAAAGAAAGTAGCCAAGAAATTCAAAATCGGACAATAACTTCTTTTCCGCTTCTGGATTTGAAAATTCAAATTTTTGAGAAATCAAACAAAATTTCCTATTGGTTAAAAAGTCATGGCAAATTTTTTGTATGTATAGTTTTTGCTAGTACACAGTAATAAAAAATTACGAATTGAAAAATACATTTTTTGTTCAATTTAGAATTTTTTGAAAAAGTTCAAAACACATATTTTTTGGATTGAGCTAAATTCACACTTTTTTGGAAAAAAGTTGCATATGTTGAACCTGAAATTCTTATTATTTTGCAATTATTTTGCTTTCATGGGTAATACATTTTTTTCATTGTGTATAAGGCGTTCCAAGATCATGAAAAATCGTGAAAAATGGTAAAATTTACGATTTCGGAATCACAAAAAAAATGTTTTCCATGAAAAGAAAATAATAGCAAGTTTCTTTGATTCAATTTGAACAAATTTCAGGCTAGACATATTCAACTCTTTCCAAAAAGGTGTCCATTTAACTCAATCCAAAAAACATGTTTTTTGCACATATTCAAAAAACTCTACGTTGAACAAAAAATTTATTTTTTAATTTGTAATTTTTGTCAAACTGTGAAATACGTCTCTGTTTTTTTTCACTCTAGAATGATATATTCAAATAGCAAATGATTCTGACACCATGACTTAGAGTTTTCTTGAAACTTTTCAATGATTTGAAATAGAATTGGTCCTACGATAATGAATAAGAATAGTGAAAATTCAATGGAAAAATATTTTTAAAAATGACTTAGAGGGCCTAGCCTGGTAAGCATACAGAATCTGCCCCCGCACGTATTACGTTGAAATTTCTGTCATAGGTTCGTATCCACGTGAAGTAAAATTTCCCAATGATAACTCTGGAAATAAATTTTTGTGGGAGTTATGGAGGAGGAAAGAAAAATAAAAAAGTGTTTTTTTCTCGAAAACGGCTCAGCCGATTTTGATCAACAAGATATATGTTGTAGACACTAATGAGACTATTTTCGCCAAGAATTGTGAAAAAATATTGACAAAAATTACAGTTAAAGAAAAAATTTCGAATTTTTCAAATTTTTTTTTTGAGGTTTAGTTCTAGAATGAACACATTTTTATTTTATAGAAAAATTCCTTAAAATATCCTTCATAAGATATATTTTCTTTCGAATTTTTTCATGCGGTGGAACAATGTGAAAAAAATAAATAAAAATCGCGTATGCAACACTGCGCAGCGTTAAACTTTTCGATTTTTTTTTCAATTTTGTGTGCAACAATACATAAATAAATAAAGTGACAAAATTAGCAAGATTAAGAATATGATTCTTCATCTAAAATAAAATTGCCTAAATAAACTCGCTATTAATTATAATAATTGCAAATCCACTTAAGGAACATTAAAAATTAATAGAGTGTACAAGTTAATTGTTAGAAATAATTGATTCGAACAAATTCTGCAGTATATTAGTTTGTTGTAGAAAGAAATTATTTTGTCTTAAAAGCGTTGTAATTTATTATTAGAATGTTATTAGTGACGGAAAATTGTCACAATGTGAAAACTTATAAACAATTAAAAAGGTTATAAACAATTTTGTAACTTGATGATTCTCATGGGTAGACCAATTGTCGCAGTAGAAATCCTAATAATGGTATTAGAACATTTCATTAAATGATCATTTTTCATGAGAAAAATTAAAACTTTCGATTTTTTAAACAATTTTCGTTTGAAAAATTGGTTCGAGAATGTGAGTTGCGAAAAAAATAATAGCACCATTTGATTTTACGGGAAAAATTACATAGAGTCCATGTGTTAGACAATTTTTTTCTCAAACCTTTTTGTTATGTAGTATAACTAAATGCGTAAGCGGGTGTCGTACGATGTAATTGTTTATTCATATTACATAACCAACACGGTTGAGAATAAAATTGTCTAATACACGGACTCTACGTAATTTTTCGCGTAGTAGTAATGCTATAGTAGTGTAGTAGTGGTGCTATTAGTTTATTGAACGTACAAGTTAATTGTTATAAACAATTTATTTAAACAAATTCTTCAATACATCAGTTTGTTGTAGAAAAAAATTATTTTGTCCTAAAATCATTGTAATATATTATTAGAATGATGTTAGGAAGGAAAAAGTTTCATTTGAAAATTTATAAACAACTTATAATGTTATAAACAATTCTGTAACCTATTAAGTCTCATGGGCCGACCGATTGACATAGTAGAAAAGTTAATGTTAAGATAAGAACATTTAATTAAAAGACGATTTTTTATGAAAAAAAATTAAACTTTCGATTGTTTAAATAGTTTGTTTATAAATGTAAGTTAAGAAAAATCTACTGGCACCATTCGATCCTACAAAAAAAAAATTACATAGAGTCCACGTGTTAAAAAAATTTTCCTCAACCTTGTTGGTTATGTAGTATAAATAAACAATTACATCGTACGACACTTGCTTATGTATTTACTCGTAATTATACTACATAACAAATAAGTTTGAGAAAAAAAATTGTCTAACACATGGACTCTAAATAATTTTTCCTGTAGAATCGAATGGTGCTATTAGTTTTTTCCGAATCTCACATTTTTAAACAAATTGATTACACAATCCTAAGTTTAAATTCTTTTTGATGAAAAATCGTCATTTAATGAAATCTTCTCATACCAACATTAAGTTTTCTACTAAGACAATTGGTCTGCCCATGGAACTTAATAAGTTACAAAATTGTTTATAACTTTATAAATTGTTTACAGCCCCGGGCAAAGGCTAAGGCGAAGCAGGCGGCCGCCTGGGGCGCCGTAAGGTGACAATTTAAAAAGGGCGCCACAAATAACGCCGTGTTTGAGAAAATGCTGTATATACGGGCACGCCAAAATTTCATTG
>JAUMHM010086782.1:0-10754 GCA_032362435.1 Melikaiella ostensackeni
GGTTATTAATAGCGCGCCTCTACTCTCGACCTTTCAGGAATATGGATTCTATATGCTAATCTTAACTAAAGGCAACGTACTTAGACAGACGCTCGTGATTACAGCATGGCCTGACTATGTACATGTTGTTTCACTTACGCATTACATGATGTACATTATCAGATGACTGACATGTGGTATGCGTCAATTAAATTCTTACAGTAGTTTAAATACATGTACGTACTTTTATTCCTTGCACTTAGATTTAACTTTGAAATTCTTATTGTTTAAAACATTAGGTTTATAAGTACATTCACCTGATAATAGTTACAAGCATGATTATCTTATGTCGGTAGATTCCGTTATTGGATTCTTTCATTTACCAAGCTTCGCTAAGTCATCATTACTCACCGGGTTTTTTATCTACCCATGGAAATACGCTTTAATTATCTTGCATTTTTTATTTTATCGGCTGTAATACAGTTACCATAATTAGATTCAAACTCAGAGAAAACTCGGTAATGCGCTTGCTTATAGCTAATGGCGTTTGTCTGAATTACGTGAGGTAAGGTAGTTTGCACCTAGTTAGGTGTTACATAAAATTTTATAAAATTTTGGGATGTAACAATCCTCCCTCCTTGAAAGCATTCATCGTCCTCGATAAATTTAAATGTTCTTTTGAAGAACAAATGATACTTAGTCACTAGATTCGTGTTCATTATGATAATGATTCCAAGTTTTACAATTGATAATTTTACATCAAATTTATTTTTAGTTTCCTGCTATGATACTTGACAATAGTATGGCGTTGTGAGGTGCAATTGATGTAACGTGCGAGTAGTGTATGTGTTGTTATGATCAAAGTGAGTATGTGTTGTACTCATGTTTTTACTTTTGTGAAGAGTAGCCAGGCTGGTCGTTTTGTTTTACTTTAGTGATTAAGAGCTGGCGTCATAAATTTTTCATATAAGGTCACCAACTTTTCATCACTGGAGATGCTGTACATCTGTGGAAGGCTTTCTTTATTCTTCGGTGGCAAAGGCTCCTCAGGTTTCAATGAATTTGCCGTTGAAGTGAAGAAAGGTGCAGTGGCCTACGAGGACGTTGGTGGCCTGAGAAATCTCGAGGCGGTTCCGGCTCGTCAGTAATTGTGGCACCGGACTCGGCAGAATGCGGCAGACGTGTGGTATAAGTGTGGGCACACTCTGCACGACTACGAAGGTTATACTGATCTCTCGTTTCGTTGTTGAAGTTTATATTTCTTAAAATGAAGACTGTGTAGCTGGAAGGTCTCGAATGCAAGGGCTTTGCCGTCGAAATCGTGGAACCATCCTGTCAGTCATGATGTGGCCTTGGCGTGTGTCAGCATGAGAGAACTAGTGTGTGTATTTGTGTGCGTGTGTATTTACTCCAATTGTATTTCCTCTTCGTCTCCTTTGTGTAATAATAAATTTCTTTATAGTTGTACAAAGTTACAGGAACCATGACATTTGTGGTTGAGTTTTTGAATTTTAACCTTAAAGAAAATTGATATAAAAAGAATTTACTAAAATGCATGGATGTTATAGCTCTAATTATTTTGATTTACATTTTATCAATATTAATTCCTATATTCAAGACTAAGTTTACGGCCTAATGCCCTTGGTTGTTAACATAAACTTAAAGAATCAAGAATTTTTAATGGAATCATTTCACATAACAAAATTTCGCAATATTTTTTTTTTAAATAGTATGAATGTTTTCAAATAGTACATTAATAAGTTAGTTAGAGACGACTACTTCACGAAATCTTTGAAAAAGGAGGAAGAAAAAGGATGAGACAACCAAACCATTCTCACTGTCCTTGCCGTATTCTTTCTTCGTCCTCTTTTTTACACTATTTCGATCCAATACGTTTCAAGGTCATTTTGACCGTGAAAGTCGATAAAGTTTACATTTTTATATAAGATTTCTAATTGTTTAGACTTCCGTGTAAATAGTAATTAATCAAATTAAATATGCACATATATAATTTAATGCTTTCTTTTTCTCTTTCAACTCAAATGTCGAATGAACTTGTGCTAAAATTTTCATTCGTCACAATTCAAAGACCATAGATAAAAGCAATTACAAATATAAGAATCTCAGACTTAATATAATAATAATAATATAAGAAATAAATATGAGATACAGTACATTTATTTTTACAGAAGGGTGATTCTTTCAATATGATTCTTCATAGCGTTGCTGGCGCACGATCTTTCACGTAACAACTATATGAAAATCATGCTGACAGTACACTTACATGTTTTCGCAGCGGCACGTTCTTCTTCATGTTTGTTTTTGTGTTGATGATCCGTGGAACTGCATACGTGGGTCCATAATACTTTAGACGCCATATTGTCGGGTGTCGTAGAGTATCATACAATCGCAATCTTCCTTTTTGGGCGGTTCACTGTTCCTTATCGCTGGTCGGGTTATATTTCTTGCGTTGGCAGCCATCATGAACCTGTGACGTCACTGCATACAACCTGGGCTCTACTTATCTTATCCGCCTCTCGCTTGCCATCTTGTCGGGTGTAGTTATCTCGCAGTGGCCGTTCCGTTAGGTATTCAGGTGGAGTTTCACTGTACTCGGATTGCATTACAGCACACATTGTCGGCCATCATGCCTGGCCCTCAGTATTTATTCTACTGATACGGCGACGAGCCTTTCAGTGATGAAAGTGCGCATCTTGTTAGCCAAACTCAAGCGAAATAAACTTCATTTTATGTTTTTGCTTTTGTTTGGTAGCCAAATGCACGCCTTTCCTTCATGCTTTTCATGATTTATGATGGTTTTAATTGTTAAATCTAAAAAAAAACAAGGTGACCTTGTGTCTCCTCCCTTCTTAAAATATTTTATCGTCCTCGATAAAAGATGAGTGCAGTAGTATCAATTTATGCTATTCGTATACTGGTTACTGGGTTGCGATCCTTCGGTGTTGGTGTTGTTTGAGTGTTGTTGCATTGTGCCTCCAGAGTGGTATCAATGGATAGATGTGACGTTTCTCTATCATCATTAATCTGTTCTGTTTCAGGTCTTATTTTGGAATTTTTACATGTTTTAGTTATTTTTTTTGCTTTGCACATTGCCACTAATGATACTAAGAGAAATATTCCAAAAGATGCTCCAATCATGATATGTTCCTTTTTCATGTTATAGTGTTGTTATTGTTCAAAATTTAGAAGTTGATTTTCAATTTCTTCTAATGATTTTTCATTTTGAAATTCTTTCCAGTTTGTGGCTGGTCGTGTTTGTAAAACATATTTTTGTATGGATGTGATTTTTGGAAAATTTTGTGTCACAGACGATATATTAGTTATATTTAATGAAAAATCTGGATTATATATATATTCTTCTTTATTTTTATTCATTGCTATTCCTATGAGCATAGTACCTTTTGTCCTTGCAGTACATCTATTTCCTAATTGAAGTATCCCGGAATTTGAGATATATTCTCTTTATGTTTTCTTATTAAGACAGTTGATGCTGATAAGTTCTGGTTTGTTCGTGGAAGATAACCATGCTTGAAGAGAACGTATTTGTAGCCAAAATAAGTTTTCTTGTAGTGTGGCTCTTATATCACATTTTTGTAAAGCTGCTATGGATGGCTTAATTAAAATGATAATTTCGCAAAGAGTGCTGGTTGATGTTACATATATGGGTTGGTTTGTTTCACAGATAGTGTTGTAGGTAGTCTTTATACAGGAATTTTGGTATTCTTGATTGGATAAGAGAAACTTTTGATCATCAAATAATAAGGCTACATATGGTTGTAAAAGTAGTATGTATGCAGTGCCAGTCCTGTTTCCAATCAAATTTTGATATACCGGGTAGAGTTTATTTTATACAGTTGATAGATATTTCTTCCCAAAAGAGGGATATCTATTGATATAATTAGTCTGTTTGAGTGGTTTCCAATGTCAGCTTTTCCTATTTGGTGTAAGTCCTCGGCTTTAATATTTCTATTAGGCAATGGGAATTCATATCCACCTACTTCTTTGTGTATTTCCGTTATTATTTGTTGTAGTTGATTGTTGATTACTAGGGCTGGATGCACTTTCTTATCTCTTGACCATATTATGATGTTCGTAAACTGCTTTAGTGTATGGCGTAAGTGATCAAGTTTCGCTTTCACGTGGGCTGTCCATTGTTTTATATAATTCACATATAATGGGTCATTTGTACTTCCCTCTTGTGTTTGCATATTCTTCATTGTTCTTTCTAATAATGATTGCATTAACTGTATTTCGCTAGTTCTTGTATGCAATTCTTGATGTATATTATAAATTTCTGCCCTCACCATGTGAGTTTGTTTTCTAAGTATTTGACTTGAATTATTCTGCTTGTCGTATAATTCATTAATTATGTTTGTCTATTCTTCTCTGTCTTCTTCGGTTTGGAGCCCAATTACTGGTCCTACAACAGATCCTATGAATGCCAACATTGGTACTCGGCGTTTTGCATAGTTCGGGGTTGAGAACTAGCTTCAGGTTTGAAATGCTGTATTTTGGAAAGTATTCTGATTAAATTCTCATTTTCATTTTTTTATTCCGTTTTTTCAACTTAAACAGTATTATAAATTATAAATGTTGATGTATATATATGTTCGTATATGTTTCATATGATTAATGGTATCATTAATTATGGTTATTGATGAATATGTGTGTGTGTGTGTGTGTGTGTGTGTGTGTGTGTCATGGTGTGATAATTGCTTGCTTCAACTCTGGAATTATTTTTTGTTCTTGACAAATACTACACTTTCGCACGAAATCAGTAACTTGCTCTTTTACTCCTTGCCATATAAATTTTTCACGTATTCTCCCATAAGTTTTATTAACTCCTTTATGCCCTCCTATTTTGCTTTCATGATATTAATTATTATTTGATTGCCATATTCTTCAGGGGGCACATACACATTCCCATAGCATATCATGACTTCAATGTTGCTATCTTCGAATATTTCTTTTAAAGTGTCCAAAATAACACTTTTTGGTAAATTTTCAATTAAGTCTCCATGAATTAAGATTCTAAAAGATTTTGCATTTTCCCTTTCTAGGGCTACGTATAAATTATGTAGTCCAATTCTTAAATTTTCCTTGTTAAATTTATCGAAGTGATTTTTCTTAGTAATGATGGTATAGATCTTATAACGGCCTCGAGGAGTTATTAGAACTCGACCTAATTTAGGATGTACAGGTAGCTCTTCAATTTCTACGGGTTAATGGCTTCTATTTCTATCAACAGTCGCGCTATAGGAGTGGTGAATTCACAATCTTCTGAAAGAAAGTGTACATAATTTCCTCTTAAGTACGTTAGATTTTTCCTACAACTTTGTATCTTTGGGGGTGTGTTGTCTTCAAAAACTTGCTTGTAGACGTCCGGCATTGTGGGTTGCACACTAGTGATTGATGTATCGGTGCGGTCAGACTCTGGTGTCACTACTGCCGGCTCGGTATTCGTAATTCTACTTGTTGCTAGTTGACTCACTTCTATCCGTCGGGGCTTGAAATTTTCGTCTAATGTTGTGGGACTTTTTAGGGCTTCTGAATTTTTCATCATTTCTATTGGTTGTTGAAATAGTGTGGATAGGGTCTAAGGTAATCCACAGTTGATGGGCGAAATGTGGCTAGTATATGAAAATCTGGAGTAGCAGGCATCTTTGGGGAAGGTACAAAGGTTACGCTTTTCCATTGTCCGACATCAGGTAATACTACTTGTGCTGGTGCATTTGCAATGTTTGTTTCTACGCTAGCGTCTTCATTTTCAACTTCTTCAGTTTCGAGCCCCTTTAATTTTTCCTCAGACTAGTTAATTAATGAATTTATTCTTTGATCGAATTCCGTTTCATTTTTTGGTTCAAGTTCCTCAATTCCGTGAAGGACTTCTGGATCATTTTTTCCTTCTGATACGGTCGAAATGTATGTATAAATTTCCTCATTTTCTTCCGTTTCTTCTTCTTCTTCCCATTCTTTGTGGGTTCCCAAAAATTCATCGAATTGTGAAAATGAATTTTTCAATTATTCTCTAGTCAATTTTGAACTATTAATTTCATCCCCTTTCTCAATTTGTTGTTCATCCTTCTTCTCCTCTACTGAACTGTCATCACTATCGCTTTGTGGAGGACTCAGGGTTATGATGGTTTCCAGTTGTGGTTCTGCTACTGATCTGGCTTGTTCTTGTCCTTCTTCGGCGATTTCTTCTTCAATGGAATTCCGGAAATGTACAGTGGCGTTGGGTGGAGCGCTTTTGGGTTTTTCTCGTGAGGGAAAAGCTTCTAGAGGAATGTCTAAGCTAGGCAGCACACTTCGATTTTTCCGAAGTACATATAGGAGGAAGTAGACTATCAGTTTCGTTGGTATCATCTTCCGAATCATTACTGGAGTCTCGATAATTGGGTCGGGTCTTATTCCTCATTTTTTCTACTCTGCGACGGAGCAGGCGTCTGCCTATACTACTTTCATTCGCACCACTAGCTGGTTTTAAAGTAGAATCGGTCCGTAGTTTGACATCCTGGGGCTTGGAAATGGTTTTTGTACTCTTGAAGAGGTTGGTTTTGAAGTCTAATTTCGAGATGTTGATCCCTTTTTTATTATTGCGAGAGGTCGGTTTAAAGGACTCGTTAAGGGCTTAGCTTGTTTTTCAGTATTGCCTTTTAACTGCGGGGTTTGCACTGGTAGTAAACTGACAATTTTCTTTTTACTTTCTTTGAAACTATCTTCCGAGGAACTATCTACAATTGGATTTCTGGAAAGTGCGTCGGCATTTTTATTTAGTTTACCAGGCTTTCATTCAAAATTGTATTCATAATACCTTAATTTTAATTGCTAACAAATCAATCTTTGTCACGGGTCTTTGACGGAATCGATCCATTTTAATGGTTCATAATCGCTAACTAGGGTAAATTCTTTTCCATAGATATACTATAGTGTCCATATTGATGAACTGCATATAAGACAGCAAGACATTCTTTCTCTGTTGTTGAATAATTACATTCAGCACTGTTTAATACACGAGAAAAGTAGGATAAAGGAAGATCTATGCCTTCCTTTTCTTGACTTAATACCGCGCCTACTGCGTAACCCGAAGCGTCGGTGGTTATAGTGAATGGTTTTTGAAAATCTGGATACTGTAAAATAGGACTTTCGCATAAGGCCTGTCTCATATTCCTAAAACTTTCTCCTTCTTCCGGTCCCCAAATAAAAAGTACTTCTTTCTTTAGAAGATTGGTTGAAGGCTTTGTTTTTGCTACGAAATCTTTAATAAATCTTCTATAATATCCGGCTAGACCTAAAAATTGTTTTATATTTGTCGGATTCTTGGGGGGTAGGAAATTTTTGCACAGCTTCAATTTTCTTCGGATCGAGTCTCATTCCTTCACTGCTGATAATATGGCCTAGTTGAGGAATTTCTTCAAATAAGAACTCACTTTTTTCAGGTTGAATCGATAAATTTGCCTGTTTTAATCTATTCAGGAGGCGTTTTACCTTTTTCCCGTGTTCTTCTAGGGTTTCTGCATAAACTACTATATCGTTAAGATAGGCAAATAATTCAATTCCTTGTAGTCCTAAAAGTACCTGATCCATCAATCTTCGAAAGATTGCGGGAGAATTTTTTAAACCCATGGGCATTCTAATATACTCGTCATGTCCATCTGAGAATGAAAAGGCGGTTTTCGGTCTATGGTTTTCTCATTCAATAATCGGAAATCAATCACCACTCGATATTTCCTCTTTCCTGTGTGGTCCATCTTTTTAGGAATTATTAATATGGGAGAACTATGGGGTGATTTTGAATGCCCAATTGCACCTTCTGTTAACATTCTTTCGATGACAATTTCTGCTTCTTTTTTTTGAGAAGGGGAAAACCTATAAGGACGTACATTGATAGGGATATCATCACTGGTATGTATTTTATGGTCAACTGTGTGTGTGGATGTTGAGGATTCTCTAGCTAAGTGGAAAACCTCTGGATATTCTCTAATTATTTCGGTAAAGTGATCTTTTTCTTCTTCAATTAAATGTTTCAACTCTGAGATATCTAAAATTGCTTCCACTCTATCCTCTGGGGGTGAGTGATCCTCGTCGATAGAAGACTCGTCTATTTCTTCGCCTGGTAATTGATAATATTTGAAAGGAATGAGTTCCTGCGGTTTGATTTTTACTTCGAGGTCCTTTTCAGTACTGTTCATGGCATAGATGTGACAAATCCCATGCAAATTTGACACCACCGCCTCTCCCATTAATAGTCCTTCCTGTGATCTCATTAACGGTAAATACCCTTTTTTAATTTCATTGTTTAAGACTCCTACTGGAATTACTTGACGCGATCTTGCTTTTATGTTTATTTTTCTCGATCCTGTTTCTTTATAATCAGTTATTTATTCTTTTGCGAATGTTGACTCTTTATCGATGAGAGGGATTGGCCTAGTAGGGTTAGAATGGGTCACTATGATATTATGCCAGAAGAAAATTTCCACCATTTCCTGACGGAGGTACATATTCTCGACCTGAAATTTCATCCGTATTGATAGGAAAATACGGTGAAACTACATGAAAAGTTACAATGGATTTCTCTATGAGTAGTTTTATGGCGCCTATAGTGGAAACTCCAATGGTTGTAATTCTTTTTATGTCTATTGACTCATCTTCAGTTATAAATAATTCTTCGTCTAACGAGTCTAGTTTTATAATATGAATATCGGCTCCTATATCGATTAAAAATGATGCTTTTGCCTTTACGAAATCAGAAGATGAAAACTCGACTACTGGGGATTCTCGGCTGAGTTCTGTGTGAAAGATTTTCCTCTTTTGATTAGGATTCGCACGCTCGTTTGACGCTCTTCCGTCGCTTCGCCCGTCGCTGCGTCCGTACGGCGACCAGAGTCGTATTTTGAAGTCTCGTTGTTCATCGAGTTAGGAGATTGTAAGCGAGATGGAATGGTTACTCCTCCACGTGGATTATAAAGATTTGGAGATTGTGAACGGGGTGGCGTATTTATTCCTCCCCGGGGATAATTTAGATTGGAATATCCATTATTCTGCATGGGAGCAGAGGAATAGCAGGGGTAATGATTACATGTCATATGAGGATACTGCTGAGGTGGAATGTAATTATTCGAAAAAAGAGGTTCATTATCATTGAAATAATTTGATCCTCCAGGCGAGTTAGGACGTTTTATTATCCCTGAGGGTTTCTGCATTGATCCCAATTTCTATATCAATCGGAAGTTGTCGCAAAGCGGACATGTGGGCTAGGACTGCGGTTCCGTGATCCTGAATAACGAGGTTGAGGATATCTCGGTTCTTGGTAATGATTTGTGGAATAAGGAGGATTCAAATGATGTCGTGCTTCGTACTCGAGCGCGACTTTTGATGCTGCGTCTAAACTTTGGGGGTTTCGTGCTTCTACCAAGCCTGAAATACTGTCCGGTAAACCTCGCTTGAAAGCTTCAAGGGCATAGTCATTGAAAGCGGGTAGTAATTGTTCCACGTTTGCATATTTATCCTCCAGAGCCGATTGAGCTCCTGATTTTAGGAAAATGATGCGATCAAAGAATTCACGGACATTTTCCTCGCGATTCATTCGTATGGTTGAAATTACGTGTAGATACCATGGATACGTTTTACGGGGTGCGAATCGCTGTTTTAGGTGTTTGATTAAATTATTAAGGGTTGATAAAGTTTTTCCATGAATGCTATTTCGGGCCACCCCTTTTAATCGGGCTATTACTGCTTTGAGGTACTGTATTTCGCAGTTAGCCGGCACCGACGATTCTCCATTTATAATATCCTGTATGAAATCCTCAATGAGCGTGTTTTTGCCATCATAACTGGGGATGTTTACTACCCCTTGTTGCATGGCAAAACACTCAACCATGAAAGTCATCATGGCTGAATTGAGAATGCTACCTCTCAAAGATATTACTTTCAGCTGTCAACTGATAACAACAAAAGAAAATGACAAAAGTAAAGAGTTTTGATTAGAGTTTGAGAGAAGGGTCGATAATTTTGAACCCCTAATAACCCAAAGAATCTTTCACAAAGAAAATCTCTTTTGTGAAACTAAATCATTCAAAGGATTCAAGGATACAAAAGAATGATAACATAAAAAAGATGAAAAGGATGAAAACTCCGTAGCGAATTTTCAGAATTGGATTTCAAGCAGAAAATGGGAATTAATTTGGAAAATCAAAGGAAAAGGTAATTGTTGGATTGATAAATAATTCAAATTTTAGATGAGGGGTTGGAATTTTGAATCTTATGGAATTTCAACCCCTTAGTTACACTTTCAAATGTGATGTGTCACTGTTAAAATTTTTAATTTCAAATATCAAATTTGGAAACCTAGAATTTTGACATGGATTCCATTTTCGGAAATTCGGAATTGCTGAAATGTCCCAGAATTTCGCGTAGTTTGTAACGTTGAATTATAATTTGAGTTGTCGTCGTCTTAGACCTTTCACTTGCACAATCTTGCTACAAAGAGTACATGCAAGGTTAATTCGGGGTAAATCGTACATTTATTAACGAAGGCAGGGCTTACGAGCACGCGAAGTATACCAACGTCTAACAAGCACTTCGAACTTTGCCTTGCCATGAAGGTGACCATGCAACGAATCTAAAAAGGACTTATACTCTCGAGTGCTTTTACAAAATTTCTATCTTAATAGTACACTGAGTTTAAATTTAGATTTTCATAAAAGAAAACACTGAATTTGAACGGAAAGTGACTATCCCACCGCTGCCACCAA
>JAUMHM010086783.1:0-10753 GCA_032362435.1 Melikaiella ostensackeni
GTTTCAGAGCTAGGAGTAGACCTTATAATCCTTGAACCAAAATTCCCCAGTCGACCTCATTATTATGATTTTTTTAAATCACGATCGAGTGAACGTTGTGCCGATCATAGGTTGTGACTAGTGCTTGCACTGTTTCTGGTTTGCTTTTACGAAGATCTAGAAGGTCAAGGCATTCGGTAGCGATTAGGTGCCTGGCTATTGGATTTACAGGTTTACAATTTTCGGATATGAAGTGCGCGTAATTGTCGCACCGGTACGTCAATGGCTCCTTCCACTGATGGTTGATGTTCGAATTTTTTGTACAAGTAATTTTAGGCACTGATTCTGTCCTTGGGCGGTTTTCGGTTGGAGGAGGGTCAATATAAGGGGCAACTATATCGATCCAAAGGTTGGAATTCGAGCTTGAGACACTTGGTTCGAAAACAGTTGGATCAGATTGATTGAGTCGTCGGAACGTGATGAAAGTGTTCCTTGATTGTTTCCTGGGTTAAGCCTTAGATATCGTTCAGACACTATTTTCCTGGAAAGGTGTGGACATAGCTTCCGGTGGATTCATAGACTCTGGAGTAAAGTACCAGGTTTTCCTCGTAGAATGTTCTCTCTGGGCTGGAGATCCTAGCTCTGCAATTTATCGTTGAAATGGACTGTGATCCGTCTGGCTACCCCGGAATATTTTTGTAGTCCGAAACGTGAATGCATGCTAATTGCACTTTTGCATCCATGACTTCATGACCCGGCGTCATGAGACCCATTTCAACTTTTGAAAGATCGACTCCTCGATCCGAAATGGATTGTTCATCTGAGAAAAGGATTCAAGTTGATTCTCCTTCAGTTTCTTCAGGTTGGGTTCACTGTTGCCCTCCGTTGGAGTGAGATTCTCTGACGCTCATTCGTATTCCGTTTTACTATTCTCGCTATCGTTTCCTAATGTGAGCACGTCGATTATTCTAGGTTAAAAATCTGGAACCTGAACCTGTTCTTCAAGTGACTCGGGTGATAGAAGAGGTAGTTCTTTGTCTCTTCCTTCTCGAGCCAGTCGATCGGCTTTTTCGTTTCCTTCACTTCCCTGATGACTTAGGACGTGATTCCATACTAAGTTGAATGGTTCGAGGACTAGCTTTAATCTCTCGAAGTCCTCACTATTCTTGACAGGTTTATTTTCGAAAGTTCTCCAGGCGTTGTTGCTCTGCCGACCTCTGGCTTTCTTCTTATATCTTCTTCGGTGAGAATGGGAGCTTTCAGAATTCCTATTCTTGTTCTGCACCTAGTGGGTCTTTTGGCTGTCCCGCTTTCGTTGAGATCCAATATTTTTGATCCTACAGAAGGTAGGTAGCTTCCTTCTGGATCATCCGGATCCCTTTTTGCCATTAACCTCCGTCGCTGAGTATCTGCGATTCTACTGGTTAGCGGTGCCTGACTCAACTTTGATTTTTCCGGTTGACAGGGAGTTTTTCGGGTCACCTATAGTTTCTTTTAGGCATCAGTACCTGTGGAAGTCTTGTCACTGGATGTAGGGTCATTCAGTATGGAAACGGGTTTCTTCACAGGTTTTTAAGTTCCGAGATGAGGGTTTCCTACCAGTGCCCGCGTTCTCAAACGAAAAGTATAATCTGACGTTGCGACTGCCTTCGTCACGCTATTGGAAGATGGGGTTTTTACTGGCGTAACTGGAAACGCTCGAAATTAGTTTGATCAATCGTGAACTGCCAATACGCGGGAGATATTTTCTTTCAGTCAATGTTCTTTTGAGGTTTCACTAGATTTATTTTTATGGGCCCTTGGCTCCGGCTCACGTCGATCCTTTGATCCTTTTGAATCTGAATCTCTGGGATCTGAGTACTCGGGACTGGTGATCGGATTAACCGGTAAGGCCTCGACACCTCTATTTGGTTTACTCCATCTCGACCTATTATATGTCCCAAATATACGACCTCCGAGCGCAGAAAAGTCACACTTATCGGGTTGTAACTTTAGGTTCCCTCTTCGCAATCGATCGAATAAGCGTCGAATTGTGATGTCGTGGGTTGAAAGCGTGAGTTTCCACCTGATGAAAACCACTGGCTAAATCGAGGACCGAGAAGTATTGGGCTTTCCCTAAATGATCCAGAATTTTAGTGACATGAGGCAAAGGGTAAGCACTCTCTATGACTTTCTCGTTGAGGGCCCTGTAATCCACCACAACCCTGAATTTTTGAACTTCTGACGTATTCATTTTTTTCACGCCAGCGATATGGGGGATTTGTAGGGGGATGTTGATTCTTTCATAATTTCACTTTTTAGCTGTTTGTCAATCTGAGTGCGTGCTTCCTCAGTTGTTACCTGAGCCTAACGATAGGGCTTCTTTGCGATCACTTTCCCGTCAGTTGTTGAAATACTATGCTGGACCAGGTTGATGCAGGTAAGCTTCTCGCCATTTAGATGGAAAACTTTCAGATAATCCTTCGCCCAATTAATTACATATTCCCTTTCTTCTAAAGTTAAGCGGGAAATATGTTTACTTTTTATTACTTTTTCAGCACGATCCGTTTTTGCTTCTCTAGCCCCCTTTATAGGGTCCCGAGGGTCTGTTTCAGATTCTAAATCTGTGTTATCTTCGAGGAACTGATGTATCGTAGGAAAAAACCGAGAGAGGTAATCTTCTGCTGAATCTGACTTTCTCACCTTGATGGCGATCGGTTGTCGACTTCTTGCTGCAATTTTCCGGATTCACCGAGAAAGTTTGATTTGTGGCCTAAGGGCTTCTTTGGCCTCTCGAGATTTTTTATCTATAAATGGGAGAGGGGAGACAGGTCTGGATATAGTTACCAGAGTGTTATGATGGAAAGACATTTCGACTTGCTCCTGTCTCAGGTAGGATCCTATGAAATTCTCCGGATACGAGTTCATGGTTGAATGCTTTATCGATGATTGACTCTCGGCTGCATCCTGCCCAGGAGTCTGTTTGTAGTTTAAATCTTTGTAAAACCCAAGCGAAGTCGGCCTCGATGTAGATTTCCCATATCCCTTTCAAGTCAAATTTTGCGGTATTAAAATTTGACAAAATTGGGACAGGCTCGGGAGACCCCGGACTAAACTAGCGATTCTCTGTTATGGGTTCTGAATCCCTAATTCTGCAAGCTGGAATTGTGGCGTTAGTAAGGAATTTTGGGTCTCCATCAACTGTTTTAGATTTCCATTATATTGCTTCCAGGGTTGCGCATACTGGGAGGATTGGGAAACTTCGCCTGGCGCCTGTATCGTGTTGGTTCCGAAAACACTTTTCAGGCTTTCTTCCTGCTTCTTTTTCACATCTTTTTAACTTCAGTTTATTTGTTCAGAAAATGGACTACGATGTCGAGAGCTACCAGCTTCTTTGCCCTTCTTGATGACAAGGGAAGATAAGGCCATAGCATTATATTTCTTGGCTGAGTTTTGTCTTTCCTCTATGTGCAAAGCATACTCTAGAGCTTCGCTGTGATCCTTGGTATTCCTAGTGTCGACAAATCTTGAAAATTCCGGGGGAAGTACTCTGATAAATGCATGTAAGGCACTATCAGTTCTGGGGATCAGCATGATATCACGTATTTCTCCCCCTCCATATCGAGTGGTGTATTTTTCCCTCCATGTGTGTTGTGCTCTGCTGAGTAAGCCTTGTACCCTATCATAATAGTCGCTTATCGATTCGTTCTAAGTCATCCGCAGGTTCGCAATGGATTCAAAATACCGTTGATTTTTCACGTGGGGGCAAAACATTTTTTAGGTGTGTGGTCAATTCATTTATTGTTGTAAATCTTTGATCCCTGATGCTCTCATGATTCACACCTTTTAATTTCAAAAGTACAGCCTTGATGAACATAGGCTCAGTCGTCCTTGTTATGAATACAGCGCCGTTGTTCACATCCTGGATAAACTCATTCAAGGGTGGAGTTTTTCCGTTGAAGTCAGGGATCTTGTAGGTGCTGGTCTGCAAGGTCATGTTTCCCAGCAGGGCTACCAACGGTTAGATTGGGTGCATTTCCCAAAAGGCTCCCTGTGATACTTTGATTCGAGGACTGCCCTGAGCCTGTCGGAAGTTTAGCCGGTTTAGTTTGCCTCGCAGGTCACCTTCATTCGAGGTCCCACCCAGGTTCTCACCCGTATCATACGATAGGCCAGGCATTTCAAATAGTTTCTTCTTTGTAATTTCTTTTCTATCCTATTATTCTACTATTTATGTTCAGTTTGATGATATAATTTCTACTGTCGAATCTGTATCATCTTCGAATGTGATAATGACAGTCTCAGCGTCAGAAACGTTGGCACCGTATATCACCGGAACATCAACTTCGCCGTTGATGTTTCGAACTTCTTCGCGAAGGGCTGTCCGTCTTTGTTCTAGAACTTCTTCTATGGGCAAATCGATGGTAATCATTTCAACGTTGACCACGTTTCCTCGTTGAGCTGAAATTGGCACAGCTCGAAGGCGAACCCTCGGTTTGACCAAAAGGACCGGAATCATTTTTTTACAGGTTTGATCAAGTTATTATACAAAATCGTTTTACTAGATAATTCTTTCAATCTAGTTTGCAGATAATTTTTCTGGGTGCGTGCTCCCCTTTCTACTATAGGCTTATGGTTACCTTTCGAGGGAATGGATTTCTGATTAGGCATGAGAAAGAGGGATGAGAAAACTCAAAACGCTGCGTGCTTAGCTCAAGAGCAGCGCGAGAGAGTTACGAAGAAAAATAGAAATACACAGTGATATTTTCATTCTTCTGCTTATCTTGATGAGGGAAGAAAAGTGCGAATACTCAAACGCAGCGTGACTCTTCCTTCGCTAAAGCGTTCAGTCCAAGTCAGCGCGGGTCATCCTCGTATACATTGCATTTCTTCAGGCATGCAAAAAAATGCAATCTTTCCGTGACTTCGATTGTCTTCTGGATTTTATTTTCTTGGACCCTTGAAGAACGCAAGAGAGTAAATCCTTCAACCCATCAGCGGAACGAGCGATTGGGTAAGATGGTCAGAAATCAACTAATATAATTTAGTTAGTAGATTTCCAACTTTTTGCTTTACGTTTTCCTGGAAAAACAAAGACAAAATTTTTCTCAGCCTTTTTTGTAAGGAGAGGATTACCACACCGGAATATTTAATGCTGCCGTCATTGGCGTTATTCAATTAATTCTGGTTCTCAATTAATTTTCTCTTTTTTTCCAACAGCTGAGCATGAATCCTGGAAAAAGATTTTTTTTAACACTTAACTTCTCTTTATCTCCATCTTAATATGAAGATCCTCATTTTGCATATGTTCCTGAAAAGACCAAGCATTCTACTCGTTTGAGGGAGGCTTCAAAGTAATCTTGAACCTCCTCTAAACTATATCCACTTGTGTTGGCTAAAACCTGTATCTGTAATGGAGCAAAACTTTCTAGACTCAAGATGTCGACCAGTCTGAGAACTCGATTCTTGAGTCGCGGAAGTTTGTGATTCATTATTTTCTACTGAAGAATTTTCTTCGAGCTTAATCCTGGAAAATTGGTCATTGAGCAAGGCTTGGTAGAGCAATCTTTTTTCGTAAGTCTCCCGAACTTTACTGCCCCCTCGAGATTTAGGTTTACGAGCAGACTTGGGATTAGCCTAACAGTCTGACATTTTTATACATATTCTGTGAAATTTGGGAAAAGACTGAGCTGGTGCTCTCCGCAAAACTCCAAGTGTGAGACAGAGATTGTTACTCGCCAATCAGCAGAAATAACAATCCTACATTGAAAGGGAATTGTTTAAGGAAAACTCCCTTTCGTTCAGCAAAGCTAAAGATTTTATTCTATCAAATTACACTCGCATACTGTTAATTCGCCATTCAGCAGAAATTTACAGTTCTGTAATCCAGCCGCCAAACGGCTGAACTGGTTGGTAACAACTGGTTTGTAACAGAAACTTACTAGTAGCGGAACCGGTGGTTATAGCACATTGATACTACCCCACCGCTGCCAGCAAACGGTTTTGTTACAAAGCAGTATATATACTCTCAAATTCAGTTGTTTCTTTTTGAAATTTTGTTTGCAGAGGCTCCAAACTGCCACCTTTCGAAGTCAATTTAGAAAGATCTTTCTTCATTTTTTATATAGACTATTGCGTATTCACTTCTGCTCATCCAAGAAGACAGCCGAATTTTGGTTAAAGTGGTACTCATGATATCTATTAAATGAATGAATCGTACACAAGAATTCAATCAACAATCAGTACAATACGTGTTAATTTCTTCAGCCCCCAAATGTGTACACACTACAACTGTGCGTTAATAGAAGGGACCAAGTACGTTTGTGTCACGTTTATCGTGTAGTACAAAAATACATAATCATCAGATGAACTGACTCGATTACAGTACTTACCGCGGATCGTTTTTTACAATATTCTGAATTTCTACCGAATGTAAAGAGTGAAGCTCGAACATGGGATAGGAAGTGAATTATTCTTTTCAGTCGGGCGAAGATTTATTTTCGTTTAACTCTTATCGCCACAAAGGGGCAATTCTAGTCCGTTTAGGATGACCACACGCACGCTTCGCATCACATGAACAGTCACTTCACCTCCCACTCTCGCTGGTGCACTTGTAATTACAAAAGAAAGTTGAAGTAGGCTCTAGACCAAGGAAACAGTGATGCTTTGAAATCCACTAAACCCTTCCATCATTTTCTTTCAAAATTCCAAGTTCGAACTTATTAGGAATGGAAGTTTTGATCGTTTTGAGATTCGATTGAATATTCCATTCCAGCCGTTAACAGTGGAATAAATATAGGGATGCAAACGGTGAGGGTTAAAGAACTTGCATGTTGTACGTTCTGTTTGGAAATTTTTTCATTCGAAATCTTTATGATTTCAGGTTAAGACTTCCAACTGGAATCTAACTTCCGATATTCATCATTGTAAACCTTGTTTCATATTTCTAGTGTAGAAAGAATGATGCCAATCAGGCGCTCAGAGTTACAGCCTCTTAAAAACAAGTAGTTTTGTTTTGACGTTTGATCAGCGCGTGTATCCGTCAGGCTACACGAGTTTAAGAGCGTCACGGCCTATGAGTGAGGACAGCGAGACTGGGAGGTGAGCAGGAGAATGTGGAAATTGGTAGGATCGCCATGAACTGTCGAGTTGCACCGTTTTTACCTACTCGTGAGCCTGGAGGTAAGAAAGAGAGGGCATTTGATTCCAAGGTAATGCTATAAGAAATATTAGTAAGGGAGGAAACATAGAGAATAAAAAAAACGGTTGCTCGCGAGACATTTTCCGCGTTGCGCGTAGTTGATTTATCTGTTTCACTCGACATTGAATTCGTAGCACTTTTCACGTTATATTCCATCCTTTTATGCTATGAATAGATTTTTTTTCAGGTGAAATCTTATTATCTATCTACTGATAATCCTACGATGCAATTCAGGTCCCTTGAAAGTATCACACGGAGAGTTTTGAAACATTTGTTCTCAAATTCTCGTACATTTTATGTATCGTAAAGAGAATTATTCTCTTTGCCTGAGTTCACCTGCTATGTATGAAGCTTTGTCTCTACTTTAGAATAATATTAAAAATATTGTTTGGAAGTCCAGCATTAAAAATTTATCTTTATTATCATCATTTTAGTTTTTGTCGCCCGGTTTGCATGTAACACATGATCCGTCCCTTTCGCGCTGGGATGGGCCTGGTCATGGAACAACTTAGAAATACGTTGTCTAAACGAACTTGGTATGTATTGGCGTCAAGCTTCGTGCGTGAAATTGCAGTGAAGCGAAGTACGATCCGGGCTCCTCACAATTTTACGAAGGTTTAAAGAGCACTTCGGATCGGCGATGATCTTCTCAGGCTCCTCACTCGCAGTTTCCGCTTGCGCAAGCTCGACAAGACTGAATTCTGCAGGAATGCGAATCGTCTCTGTTATCGAAAGACAATCCGCCACGAAATTTTCGGGACCAGGTAAATGTTGGATGCTGGTGATAAACTGAGAGATGAAAGCGACCTGCCTCTGTTGAAGAAGAGAATAATCTTCCGCGCGTTGCGTAAAAACGTATGTAAGAGGTTTATGATCGGTGACAATTGTGAAGGTTTGTCCTTCGACAAAATACCTGAAGTGACAAACTGCTTCATGAATTATCATTAGCCTGCGATCGTACGCACTATAAATACGTTGCGCAGGATTAAATTTGCGCGATAAAAAATACTAGAGGCTTCCAGGAGCCGTTGAGAGCAGCGTGAGGCATGCTTCTACGATGAAAATTGACCACTCCAAGAAACCTTCGAAGCTGGACAAAAGTTTTGAACTCGGGGAACTGAGTGATAGAATAAACCTTTTCCGCTGTTGAAGCGCAACTATCGCTATTAATTAGGTAGCCACACGTTATGATGTGGTGTTCAACATCGCCGGCGAGAATTGTAGACGATTGCACAACAGACGTAATCTCAGGAAAATCCGCTTATATCTTTAAATAGGATTTAGAGTGGTTCAAGAAATTTACTCTGAAAATGAAAGCAGAACGTCAGAAACCATGAACGTTTAAGTCATTAACGTTCGTTAGTAACGTCTACTAATCGCGACTCACGCGACTCAGGAACTAGGTGGAAATGTGCAAGCAGATCTGCCTCTATATTAGGGAAGGTATAGCTGCGACGAAGAAGTTCCATGAAAAATTCTGGCGAAGGTTAAGATTGAAAGTAATACGTCTTTCGACATAAGTGAAAACCTTGAGGACGTTCGCTGCGTAAAGCTTGAAATCGCTAGGCTTCGCATCTTGGTTCGCGGTGCCTAATGGAAACAGAGAATCGTCCGAGCTCGTGCCGTCGAGTAAAATAAATCCGGAATCCTTATCTCGAACGCAGAGACGTTGGAAGCTTTTCGAGCCAAATGGACAGTCTTCAACAGAAAAGGCGTTGCGTGACCGGTTGCTACGTTTCCGAGAACTGGAATGCGAATGATGAAGCGATCTAGGCTATTTCTTATTTTGACCTCTGTTTTCTGTAGTAAAATTTGCGAGTTGGTTGGCAAATTTCTCCATTGAGGCTGCTAAGCTGCCAGTAGGTGATGATTGGCTTGACCAAGACTCGAACGGTGTTCATGAAAAATTGTAAGTTTCCTGTTTGGAGTTGTTTATTGTCAAGCAAATAAAACCTAATGATGAACAATTAATGAAATCCGTGATATATCGCGGAGGACTGATATATGAGTCCAGTTAAAAAATTGCAGATGATCTACTTCATTTTTACGATGTAAAGTGCATTCTTCCACTTGTAAGATTATGTTCGGAGATTTCAATTTTGAAATTTGAGAATTTGTAAACACATAAACAGAGTCGGTATTGACGAAAGGAGACAGTAATGTTAATAAAAGTTTCAGTTTAATCAAAATAATAATGTGCGGGAGGCTCTTCTGCTATGCTGCATAGTGAAAAAGAAGAAGTCAATATTATTATTGGTAAGAGCACGGATGGATTGCATTGTTTATAAAAAAATTTTAAATTTGTCAATTCAACAATAGAAATCGCTGGTTTCTGACAAATTTAATCAACAGATACATGCGGAGCATTGGGAGAACAGCAATTTGTAAGTGAGGTATGTGTCCTTTATATCCGTTTATTTTATGAAATGCATGAAAAGCAAATAAGGGGATGAAGCCAGGCTCCGAACTCAAAATTGAATTGCCTCATTGCTTATTGTAAATCCTATAATTTTATCCTTGTTATAAAAACTGAAGTCAACTCCTCTGTGAAATCAAAGTCTGCATTCGTTGTGAAAAATTTCCTAGTTTCAATACTTTTTGTGTAAAATGAAATTCGTAAAACGAGGCAGTTCAATTTGGTCCTGGTTCCATTGCCCTTGCACTTAAAATTAAACTCATATATTGTATTCGAAACACAAAACAAATTCATAAAATAATACAATTCTGAACGCAAGAATATTAATGAATTTCATGCTGAATTTGAAAGGAAAAGTTCATTAATTTCAAGAATTAATTCCAATAATTCCATGCATCTGCGGAGAAAGGTCTTGGAGTAACAACTTTGCGAAGCTGGCAGAAATTCGGAGGAAAATATTGAGGACATAGAAGAAGGAACCTAACTAATTTTACTATATTTGGAGAGGCAGTCGACGATGAATTACGTACCAGCGTTTTGAGAAAGTGAACCAGGTCGAAATCTCTTTAAATTTCCACGTGATTTTTCGCCACATGAGAGATAGTATACGCAAAGTCCACGTTCACATTCATATTTATTCTATTGAATTCATACAACTGAAAATACTGAAAAACAGATTTGACTTAAATTTTATCTTTGTAAAGATTATGAGGATTTACAAATAATTTAGCATTTTTATAAAGTATTGTTCCCAACATATCAAGTTCTTTTACAATAGACGAAATGAAAATTATAATTGGAAATTCACTGAACTAAATTTGAATGAAATTTCCAGTAAATGTGATTTTTTTATGCAAATGAAAATAGTCCTTCGGGCGCATGTTGAAGAAAAGACAAAGATTTTTGTATTTCACTACTAAGAATTAAAGAAATTCTCATGAGAATATATGGTAAATATTGGTTAACATTTTTTCAAATGCTTTTTGATTGAATGTGGTAAAGGGTATAAAATTATAAGTTATTTACAGAAATCAAAATTAGTTAACATCATGTTACTTTCTCCTCATCGATACTAATATTCAAAGAGGTCACCTTTACACACAATGCACAGACGAAGTCGTTTTTCAAACTCCTCGCCTGTGACTTTTTGCAGAGTTTCCCGCGGAATACCTCCAATG
>JAUMHM010086784.1:0-10752 GCA_032362435.1 Melikaiella ostensackeni
GTCTAAATTGGCTTCGAAACATGTTGGGTCCCCAGTAGTATAAAAAAGACGAAGAAAAGAAAGAGTGTGAGGATGGTCTTAGTTGACTCTTTCTTTCTTCTCTCCCTTTTTTCTTCTTGTTGTGTACATTTATTGTACATCTGTCTCTAATAAGCCGAAAAACAGGTAGTATCAAAGTCTATTTTTGAATCGTGAACTTTTTGTGTGTTCTTTTTTAGTACACAAAAAATTTTCATAAGAAAATAGATTTTATTTTGATCTTTCAGAAATTATTCTCATGTTCCTCTTTTCTTGTTCTGAGTGATCTCCTCGTTTGCCCTATATAAGCAGCATTACACTGTCTATATTTAAATTTGTAAATCACACATTGTGTATAAAATTTCTCAAATTTGTCTTTACCCAATTTTACCGTCAAATTACTTTTGAGTGGAAATCTATATCGTATGTAAGCCCGATTTTCCTAACATTGATTTCAAGATACTTGAGATTTTTCCAAGATGAGGTAAGGCAACCGTATTGATTCTATTATAATCCCATATATTGTTTTTGTTCTGAGTATTGTTTTTACTCTTAATATGAACAGTTCTGTTATGCATATGTTTATCAATAAATGCAGTCAGTTGATGGTTCAGAAAAGAATCTGCTTGCATAATTCAATATTATTTTCATGGAAGTTTGGATGAGATAATTTGAGAGCTATATCAATCAATTTCTTTACAACTCCCATTTGTTTCGAATGGCATGATGAGTATTAAATTTGAGTGCTCTTCCCGAACAAATTGTTTTTCTTCGCCAATTAGTGATCATATAATTTTCATCAGTTTTTATTAAAATCAAATCTAGAAAATTCAGACCACCTTTAATTTCAATGTAAGCAGTGAATTGTAATCCTGGATGTATACTATTGAATACATTAAGTAGGGTGTATCCATATTATTTTGATGCATAATGTACATGTAGTTGGTGATGGTTTCCTTCGTGTGTTAAGCTGTTTGACACGAAAACCTTCGATTAGAATTTTTCGTTGTGATGGAAGGCAGTAGTGAACAACATTAGCTGTTTCTGATTCCAATGTGCACTTTGCATTTCGTCTTGTCCCTGGCAGACGAAATTTCTGGCAAAATCAATTTGCAGCATCCCCTCCCCATTGAAATGATCATTTGATGCTCTCGGGCGATTGTATTTGTTGAAAGTATCCGACTGCTCGCGTTTCACGTATCTATTGCGCAAAAATTGTGGCGATATCGCTGTTATGTGTAGAAGCAAGCCTTCCAATGTTTCGGATTCTTGATGTTTCTCGATTCGTTTTGAAGTGTCACTTTTTCGCCAAACCATCCATGTCACGGTAGAATTTAGTGCCATGCCACGAATAGATTCCTTGAGTCGTTCGATCAATATTCTGTCACATACATCGCATTTTGAAAACCAACAATCTATGTCGGCAACATTGCACAAAAATTGCTGAACAAATCCATCATTACGTGCAGGCATGAATTGAACAAATTTATGAATAGCAGCGACAGCTTCAATGAAATTCGCATGATAAGAGCACATGCACATGTCATGGGGGAGGTCCTTATTCAATTTGACCTGGTTTCGTCGATGTTCTCCGATATATGTAAGGCCACAAGCATCTAGAAAAAATCAAAACAATGAAGTAATTCATTGCAATGACATGAAAAAACAATCTTTCATAGAATTCTGTCAAATTTTTGTACGAGTATACCTTTTCCTGTCATCTTTCTTTCGTTATCGAAAATCGCGAAGGCTTCCTTGACTGTACGAAGCATGTGTCTTGTTGATGAAAGTACCTTTTCTCCAGTTTCCAGATTGACGTACTGCTTGACATGTTTTGTTTTCGGTGAAATTCTAGAAATGTCATCTCGTTCATAAAATTTCATAATTTCTTCGATGAGCTCGGGGTCGTCATTATTTTTTTTTCTGAACCTTAGATGGTGAGATGATTTTTACAAGTTCATTTCTGTCATCATCACTCATGCTTACAACAATCTTTGCTAAAACCGTTTCTTCACGTGTCTCAGAAACAGGAAGTGCTTTCCTGGTTTTTTTCACTGCTCTACGGAGTGGTTGTGTGGATTGATAAGCTTTCTTTGTTCCACTGGCACTACATTTATTACTCCTCATATTAGCATCTGCATTGGTTTCAGACTGTTCTAGCACTGAATTTGATTTTGAATTTTTTCTGTGCTTTCTTACTCTTTCACGAATTGCTGCACGACGATTTTCAACAAGTTTTTTCATTTTTGCTATTAGCATTTCGTCTTCTGCCTCCTTCATCTTCTTTCGCCGCTCCTTCTGAGCAGCTGCTCGTTTTTTTCTTGAAATCATCAAATTTTTGCATCTTTTCTAAATTTTTGAAGTGATTCTTGTTCTTCTGAGCTTTGCTCAGCTTTTTCCAAACATTAGAAATATGTTTGAGGTTGGAAAATCATCAGTTATAATATATCGATTATCGAGGAAAAAAGACTGTTACGTTACATATTGTTTTTGGCCCTAAGTACAGACGTTAATGAAAACACTGCTTATTTTCAATTCTATTCGAAAAATCGATTAAAAGTGCTCGACAAAAATCAGGACTTTCCCTTTCGTCAACATAATAGATTTTGCGCCAAAAGACTTTTTCGGATTTTGGACCGATACGTTACATTGGAAAAAACGGTCGAATTCTTTTTCATTCAAAATGCTTATTATACTTCCTCCCCTCAAATATCAAATTCAGTATCATTGAATACAACGTACCTTTTTGTTCCACGTTGTATTTTTGTCTATTTTTATCCATTAAAAGGCAACAAAGGAACAAACGTGAATTCTGGAAGTAAACAAGGGACTTCCCGTTGACATTTATGTTGCTCGATAGTATGGGATGTGTATGACCTCAAAATAATCAAGAACCTGCGAAATTTGAAATAAAAAATGTCTCTCTGTGGTTTCGTTTTCCGCGTTTTGGTCCATATAAAGAAAGTACAAAATCATCAACATATCATGCATAAAAGTCCAGCTCAAAATTAATATGATGAAAAACTTCATTTTCCGAATCTTTCATCACAATACCAGCAAGAATTGGGGACAAGAAGGACCCTATCGGAGTTTCAAATTTCTGTTCATGAAAAGTATCATTGAATTCAAAATGAACGGAATTGAAAACTTATTCAATAACATCAAGAAATCGTTTTTTTTTCCAAATCTTAGTATGAAATTTGACTATATCCAATCTTTTTTTTATGGCAAGCTTAACTCTTTCATGTGGAATGTTAGGGAACGTGGCTATTACGTCAAAAGAAACAAAAATGTGATTTATTGGTATTTTAACATTCTCAATTAATTTTAGAAAGGCAGCACTATTTTTATTGATCTTCCCGAAAGGGTTACTGATTCTTCGATAGTTTTTAAGGAGTTCTTCTAATCTTCTCGTGGTTGAACCTATCGTCGAAATAACCGGTCGTAAAGGAAAATCTGTTTTATGAGCTTTAACAAGGCCATAGGCCAAAGATAGATTAGTATGAATTGTGTCCAAATCGCACCTTTCAATATTATTTCACAAACATTTTTGAATCCTTAGTCTCTCTAGAATTTTAAATATACCTTTTTGAAGCATTCTTGTAGGCTCATTTGGAATAACTGTGAAACTGTTTTCATCATTCAAAATATGCATTATTTTTTAATTATAAACATTTTATAATATCGCAACCATAATACTCCCTCTATCAGCCTTAGTAATCAGTAATTCGGGATGACATTAAAAAAATGTTGTTTCAAAACAGCCCTCGTTCAATTCTTTTTCCAATAAGCTTTGTGGAACCCCATTATTCAAATAATGTTTTGACAACCCCATAAATTTTGCTCTCAATTCTTCTACTTCTTTATCTGGTAATTTTGAAATACTAGCTTCAATGCCTTTAATGATTTCAAAGAATTGAATATACTTTTTTCCCATATTTGTTACTAAAGTCTTCACAAACATTAAAATGTTGATTACGTTTTGTGGAATCTCTGCGTTTGAAATATTTAACAACCATGGGTCTGAATAGTCTTGAAATAGAGTCAAGTGAATATTCAGAGTCAATTTTTGTATATCACTTTGGATATTAAGAATGTTTTCAAATTTTTGTTCATGTTTCTTATTATTTTTAAGGGCTTTTTCTTTTAATTGAGTTTCTCTTACAAGTCATTCTTTGATGGTGTAAAACGGTACCTGTTTATTCTATTTATTTTTTATCAGGAAACTTTATTAAAATGATGAATTTCTAATCAGGAATTATGAAGCATAAAAGGATAATGAATAGAAATAGATTGTGTATGAAAAAATCATTGAAAAAATTGTTAGATAAGAAAAAGTTACGATTATTAATTTTTTCTGACATTTATCTCAGAAACTGTAAATAGTACGTAAACAACAGTCATTTATAATCTCATCATTACTATTATTTTGTACTGCGATATCGAAAAGTTCAAAAATTCAAGCAGCAGGCAAATGACAATATATTTTTCATCAAGGAAGTAAGACGTATTAGAATAAATTTTGTCTAAAAATTATGCACTACCAATTTTTTCAACATTCAAAGTATATTATTTGAAATTATTGTATTTACTATACTTCTCAATTACAATTGTGCATTTTTAAATGCTTCTCATTTCCAATTTTTCTAATTTTCACGCTTCAGATCATAAACTATTGAATCTTAGGGAATCGAACAATTTATAATTAAAGGGTGTCAGTACAGAACTGGATAAGCCACAAAATGGGAATTTTTCAAAAGAGCGAAAAAACATTCTGTAAAATCGAAATCACCATTTATAGATTTTAAAAAATCCACTTCCGAGCTGACGTGATGCTGAATTGAGGTCAAAAAAGTTGAATTAATAAAAGTTATCCAGGTTTGAGAAAATGGATGTGGAAGTTGACAATCTGCAAGTGTCACTAACCTGAAATTTGGGCAGGCTGAGCTGCGGATTTTGATAATCAATTCAATTTTCAGTTGAAAAAAAAAATAAGAACATGCTCCCGAAATATTGAGTTTGTGAATACGGGTAAGTAAAATTTGGATGTAAAAAAGTTAGCCGATTCCTATAAAATCGTCCGTGAGTTTTGAGAATAAAATTTCATGGGTTTCCAAAATTGGCTTTAGATAGCGATTAAAAATAAAAATTTTGAGTTCTCAAACAAATAAAAACGTGTTCCCGAGTTATAGGGATGCTGAATGAGAATAAAAAATGTTGAATTGAAGATCGCAACATCACAGTATGACCGACATTTTATTGCTAAAAATCCGAAAAAATAAAATATATATTTTCTTCGTTAAATTATAATAATTTCAAGAAATCTTAATGATAAAAAGTTGAAAAAAATATTACTGTGTTAAAATTTCAATTCAACGTCAACTAAAATTTTTGTAAAATTATCGTATCAAAAAGTGATATTTCGAAAAAATCCTTTTATCATAATAGTATTTGACTTTTCAAGAATTTTTTATGCAGTGAACCCATTTTCGATGAAAATGTTGGTTATCTTGTTCTGTACTGCAACCCTTTTATTTAAAATTCATTGGAGTTGATCATTTAAAATCGCACAATTTCGAATATATCACATTTTGATTCTTATGCGAAATTTTTTACTGGTTCATGCTTGCCAATAATTAATTGTTTAGTTTTTAGTTTCTATAATTCAAGATTCTTCAAATTCCACGGCCTTAACATTATAATAGCATATAATTTTAATCATTTAATTAAAAAGTTTTTCAATTTATTTTAATTTTTCTGTTTATAATTGTTAAATTTTAAAAAATTTATATTATTTTCCATTTGAATACATGTACATATTTTATGTGAATCCTGTTTGAGATCATACAGTTGAAGGTTAAAGATTAAAAATTTACCACTTATAACTCTGAAACTCGAAACCTTGTCAATTGTATGAATCTTGAAATATTCAAGCATTAATTGTGAAGTTCTTTAATTGGAAACGAATTCAATCTTGAAGTATCTCATTTTGAAAGATTCTCAGTAGAAAATGATTAATTCTCATATCCGTCCAATTTAAAATTACTTCATTCTAAATGTCCAGTTTGAAATTTTTAAACTTCTATTTTTTATCAGGTAGTGAAATTTTTCGAATTTATTAAATAATCCTGTACTAAAGAAAAAAAGTTGTTCGGAATTGCAAAGAAATTCCTACGATTTTTAATTCGTCAATATCGTCACATTAGCTTTTTTTCTCGCAAATTCTTAATTTTTATGAACGTACAATTTTAAAACAATTATTCAAAAAATCTATTCGTGCAATAATTATATCGAATTTTTAATGATACATATATTTCGAAATTGTTGAGATTCAGTTTAAACCTACTTTACAGTTTTTCAATTTGAAATGAATTGTCCAATTTTTGAATTCAAAACAGTCATTTCAAATTTGTGAATCTATTTAATAAAATAATCCTCGTTTATGCAGATTGCAGTCATCGCAGAGTGTCACATATTCACCTTTTGTCACCTATTTTGAAACTTGTCACCTATTTCACCTATTTTGAAAATTTTGTCACCTTTTTTATTCGACAAACTGAAATTCTATTAAAAATTGCAATTTACAATGCCTAGGAGTTAACTAGTGAGAGCTGAAAAGAACTGCAATTTTTTTGAGGCCGGGAGAAAGCCGGAAATGACAGTGAATTTGTTGTCGGGAATTTTTTAAATTTTTATAGTTTTAGTAGAAGAACTTATTTGATCAGCACTCCAAGTGGGAACTCCTACAGCTTCAAACACACAATTTAAAATTGAATTGAATTTTAGAGTCTCATAATTGTAAAATTAATTAATTTTCAAGGCTTGAATTTCACAATCTGAATTTTTTGAATCTCGTATTTTTCAATTGTGAAATTGAAAACGTCAAAAATTTGGAAATATACCATTTTGAATGTTTATTTTCAAGCCGGAGTTTTGCTTTAATACTTTATAAATTGTATAATTGTAAACTATAGTAGCAAGTGAAATTGAATAATTATGAATTAATCATGAATTTCGAAGAATTTTTAGATTGAAATTTAAAAAAATATTTTACATAAATACCGTTTTGTGTGAAATTTAAATTGTTTAAAGTTATACATTTTGCAACTGAAAGTCTTAATTAGTTAAATATTGAAAGTGAAAACGTTAAAAATTTATTAGTTTCAGTTTAAAATTTTTAAATGAGTACCATTTCCAATTGAAAGACTTTGAAGTTATTCAAAAGTGAACCAACTTCAAATTCAAAGTCTTAACAGTTGAACATTTTTCAGTGTTTCAATGTTCAATGTTCAATTTGAATTTTTGTTTCTGTTTGAAGGCCTCGAAATAAAAATTGTCCAATTTTGATGGCCTCTTCTTATGAATTATATGTACAATTTTCAATATTTTTATTTCGAGAGTCCTGAATTTTTCATTTCAAATTTTAAACGCTTTAAAGTTTAAATGTAGAATTTTTCCGCATTAGATTTGTAAATTTATATATTCTTATTGAAATAGGTGCTTCAAGTTATAAATTCATCTTTAAGAGCTTAAATTTTTAAATTTAAATAACCAGGAACATTTTTTTAAAACCCGTAAAATGAGTTGTAGTTATTTCTGAGTCTCAATCGGCCACTAGGATGGCCCTTATTTTCCAAAATAATTTTTTTCTTCTTCTCGCCCCCTACTTTTGTTTGAATCCAAAAAAAAATTATCTCAAAGTTTGAGGGATATATTGGTTAATATTAACGCGTGTCCCAAAGACCATGAAGTTTCCCATTGATTTAACATGGGAATAAGGCAACTTCATGCATGTTTAGTCGACTTATTCAACATTTTTTCGATCACCTATTCGTCACCTATTTACAACAAAAAAATCGCCCATTCATCTTTCTTAACTCCAATGGGTACTGTGATTTCTGAAACCTGTAATTTAAAAATATTCTTAAAAAAATCTATTCATGCAATAATTATACCGAATTTGAACTTGAGATTCAGTTTTAACTTGCTTTATGGTTTTTCATTTTGAAATGTATTGTCCAATTTTTGAATTCAAAACAGTTATTTTAAATTTATGAACCTATTAGATAAAATAATTCTATTTTATGCAAATTACCTATTACAATTCTCCAGTAGATCCAGAAAGTATCTAATAATTCTTCTATTACAATTTTAGACTTTTTTATGATAAAAGGATTTGGAAAACTAAATCAGACCAATCTTCGACCGACAACGTATATAAATGTATATAAATTTTATTCCGTCTCACGGTCACATAAAAATAAAAACAAACAGAACCATCGTTTAACTCATATTCATTTTAAACTTCCTTATGTTTCGGTAACTACTGCATGACATCTCAAAGGTAACCTAAATATAGTTACAAGTAGTTGGTAATATAAAAAAAAATAATTTTATGAAGTGATGTAAATTATACCTGAGTGAACAAATTACTGCAATCGAACCATTTTTTGAAGAAAGATCATTCAAAACAATCTTAAGGTCGTAAGAAACATGTCATCATGAAAATTCCAGTCAATCATAATTCATGATGTTAAATAACCCTTATCGAGCTTTACAGATATTAAATCTTTATGTTCCTTTTGAAAATTTTCCACTAACTTGGCAGATTTTTCTAGATTTTTACATTCATTTATATTGTTATGGTATGAAAAATGTGTCAATTTCTTGAAAATTTTCAAAAGGAACAGAAAGATTTAATTTTTGCAAAGGTCGATAGGGGTAATTTAATTGTTTGCAGCTAATAGAGATGACTATAATAAATCAGTTGAAAACATTACTAAGAATGATATTCTATATGAAAATATAAAAACTAGTATGATTCCAACAACTGAAAATAAGTGTAATAATATAGCTATCAGATATGAAAACAAAAGATTGATTAATGGTCAAAGTGCATACCGTTTAAAAATTCACAATAGTGTTATAGCAAAAGTTTATGCTCTCTCAAAGGTCTACAAACCAAATTTAACTTGGAGACTGATTGTTCCTACAGTTGGTTCTCTTGCATACAATTCATCTATATATATATTGCCAATATTTTAAAATCAGTTTCTATGAACACTTATTCGTTCATGAAAAATAGTTGGGAACTTGAGGATATTCCAAAAAACATCAATGCACCTAAAACTCATTCAATAATTTCCTTAGACGTTGTGTCGATGTTTGATAGCATCCCACTAGACCTTGCTTTAGATTGCATTGAAAAAAACTTTATTTTAATTCATAACTTAACAAAAATTATTAAGAATGAATTCTTAATAGCCACTAGAACTGTTTTCAATGGCACTGTGTTTTTTTTAATAACGAATTACATAAACAATTAACGGGTTGTCCCGTGTGTTCGCCTTTATCTCCAGCAGTTTCAAATTTAGTTTTACAAGTTGTTGAAAAAAGAGGTCTTGAATAATTATAAATCACGTCTATTCTTTGTAAAAGATATAATAATAAAATTTCAGCAATTGTTCCTCCTGATAAAATTGATATTTTTCTAAATGTGCTTGATAGTATAGAAGATTGTATTAAATTCACCCATGAACGTGAAATTAATAATGTTATTAACTGTCCTGATTTACAAATAATTAAAAGTCGGCATAGTGATTTTTTAACCAATTGGTACAAAAAGTTCTCTTGGTCTGGGAGATATTCTTATTACAATCCAAACAATTCATTTTGTCATGAAGTTAGTTTAATGAAAGGTTTAGTTAAGTTTAGTTAATGACATTATTACTGAACGCATTCATGAGATTTACAATAGTACTGGTAAGAAAAACAAATGGATTGATACTTACAATCATTTTAATTTAAAAGTTACTTCACCGTACATTCAAGGTCTCACTGAGCGCTTAAGAAATTCATATAAAGAATTCAACTTCAATGTTTATTTTTAGAATACTAATACTTTGGATAATTATTTAAGGAAGAAGAAAGACAGTGATAGCATTAAAAATTTATCTGTTGTTATTTATTTAACAATATGCAAATGTTGCAATAAAGTTTATATAGGTGAAACTGGCAAGAGATTAAGAACTAGAATTGCTGAACGCAAAAGAGGTTGTGAAGTTGGGAATTTCAATACAGATTTGTCACAACATTCTTGGAATTTTAATTATTATTTCGATTTTTAATTTAATAATATTGAAATATTAGCTACTGAAATAAACACTCATCAACGACGTATCATTGAGTCAATTTTCAGAAATAAACTTCGTCATATTTCTGTTAATTTATAGACTGAAATTTTGAACATTAATAATATTTATGAAAGTATTATGAAATAGTGTCATCTTTCTAGTTACAATTTTTTCTTATAATTTAAATTCAATTTAGTTTCGCGCTTCCTCATCAGTAGTTTTCTGTAAACTCGTCCGTATCTGTCGCGTTCATTGAATATTGTCTTCATGTAAATGTAAACTTCAGTGTCAACTTCTGTTTCGTCCATCCCAACCATTATAAAGTCTTTTTACATTTTAAATGTGTAGTTTTTAGGTGATTGAAATCTCCTCAATTTATGAGACTTCATACAATTTTTTTTTTTGATCATGACTTATAATTAAAATTATAATATAATTATTTATATATATATATATATATAATTATAATATATAATTAAATTGAGCTAATGTATAAAATTCTCAATTAAAAGAAATCTTCGAATATATATATAGGCAACCCTGCAGATTGGAACCAATCCTTGCTTAATGTCTCTCTTTTAAAAATTTCATAAGATCGAAA
>JAUMHM010086785.1:0-10752 GCA_032362435.1 Melikaiella ostensackeni
TAAAAACCTTTTAATAACTTTTTACTTCATACCTTTATAATTACATAACTAGCTGAATTAATGTTTGTTACAGTATTTACAAACTTTTAATACGTTGAAAATAGTTTTGTTATAAAGTGTAGGCTAATAAATAATTGAACTAACTTGCACATATGTATGATTTGTTGTATAATTTCACATTAAAATCACAATACGTGAAAAGGAATACTATACATTCCTAGTATGTGCAACTTACTGGGCGTAGGTAAATATATATAATATATAAATAAAGGCTTTTCTCAATTTCAAAAATAAATGTTTATCAATATTTAATAATTTTCATCGAATTTAGAGAATGATTTATTATTTCTAAACTTCTATAAAAATAGTTTTCAATAAATGAGAAATGAAATAATAAATAGATATAATTTAATTGAAATTTTTTCTGAATTTCAAGACTTTAAAATTTAAAAAATTTGCATTTATCAATATCTCGAGAAAAAAATCAGATACGATTTTGGTCAAAACAGATTTTCGTTGTGAATGCGATAGCGAACATAACTACTTTTCCGTTTTTGTCGTAGATTTCAGTGATCTTTGAAACAATTCAGGAACACTGTGTTCGAATGTTAAAATGATGGAAGGTTAATGTATGGCAGGGTTATAAACATTTTGACCATCAAACCTTTTCTATCTCTATGCAACGTGCTAGCACCATGCAATTTGCTATAATTTTCAGCCACAAAGTTATGTCTTGATATTCAATAATTTATTAAACCGGAGTTTTGGCATTCCAAAAATTAAATCTTGTATCAAAATTATAATTTTTCTCACAGGAATTAGGTAAACAAATTTGCTCCTCATTATCAATAAACGTCTTCATGTTTAAAGTACCCAGTCTTAAAAGGCCTGTCCTGTAAAGTTAGCAAAATCGAAGATAGCACCCTATGCTTTTGGTGTCACGAAATGTCACACGTAAATGCGGCAATGCATACCTAACCTATACCGACATAAATGGCGCTATTACATTGAAGCTGTGTCTTAAAAAATCGAGTTGCCCAACCTACCCTCATGGTCAACAAGCCCCGCTCTCCTCTACCAGGAGAAACTGCAAAATGCCTCTTACATATATATAAAGCAATAATTTGATTCTTAAGAACAATTTATTGTTTCATTTTAACCTTTCGTTTGCTATTATTTGAAGTTTATTGTGTTAGATGAAAGTATAAGAGAAATGTGTCAATAAAATTACGCCTATATACACTGACATACAGGGGTGAACGAAATTTTACTTAGACTGAAGAATTGTGAGGGAAGTTGCTCAAAAGCTACATATGAGGAAAAGAAGGGCAAAGAAACTAGCTCAGAAGAACAACTCAGAATGCCCCTAATTCCAGAAAAGTATGAAAGAGTAAAAGAGAAGATAATATTTTCAAAAATTCTATTTCTTTTCCCAAATTTCATTTCTGATTTTATATGTAATTGTCCTGAAAATGTTATATTCTTTTCAATTGTACGTTACTACAATTAAAGCGTGAATTAATTCGCTTTCAGGCGAAATAAGCGCCACACGAATCACAGGTCCTTCCTGAGAATAAAACAAACAAAAAGACATGGGCGAGGGGCACGCGGGAGTGGAGAGAAGAAACACTTGAATCATCTCGGTTCGGTTCGCAGGGATCGAATTTAGGACTTTGCAAGCTATTTCAAAAAAGGAGTCAGCCATACGTTTTATTTTATTTTTTTACACTTGAATGTAAAACCACGTGGCTCGGACTCAGAACCCTCCTTCCCCCATGTGGACCAGCGTGGGCTTTCGTCTACCTCCCCCCCCCCCTAAAGAAACCACGTGGTTTATGGAAGGCCACAAAGTACTAAAGTTTCGGTAAATTTTCACTGGCTCAAAGAACCAGAAGTACCTAACCGTTGTAGGATGGATTTTCACGCTCCCCTCCGATTATAATTTTTTATTTTCAAACTGTCATAATAATTTTGAACTTGAACATTGTAATCGTCGCTCATACTCGCATTCGGATGACTAACTTTCCTTACACATGGACAAAAGGTATAATCAATTTGAAATGTGATAAACAATCATTTACAGCAAACCCAGACTCTTAGGAGACTTTGGGAACTGCCTGTATGATTGTACGAGTATCTCACGGGCGGGAGGTTTTGAAACGTTGTCACTTCAACTTCCACTTCTACGAAATTCACGTCAACTATCTCCTTCTCTTGAAAACTTGGTTGTTAAAGTGAAAAAGTTACATAATCGCCCCCTCCCCATTTCATTTGGTGATCACACTTGTGAATATGTAAGTTCATTTTGAATCAGTGACGTACTTCTGGCACTTACAATCAATGAAGATTCACCGAAATTCTAATAGTTTTTTACTGAAGCCCTAAATGTTTTCCATTGGTTTTAGAATGGAAAAGTTACTGAATGAAAATGACTGGATCTTAAGTGGAAAAGTACTGAAGTTTCGGTAAATTTCCACTGGCTCAAAGTGCCAGAAGTACCTAACCATTGTACGATGGATATTCACGCTTCCCTCCCATTATAATTTTTAATTTTCACACTGTCATAATAATTTTGAACTTAAACACTGTAATCGTCGCTCACACTCTCATTCGGATGACTAACTTTCCTTATAGACCGACAAAAGGGATAATCGATTTGAAATGTGATAAACAATCATCCATAGCCACTTGTGAATATTTCAATGTACTTTCAATCAGTGACGTACTTCTGGCACTCGGGATGGAGTTGATAGTCTTGAAGGTTGGACGCTAAAAGTGAAAAAGTTATTGTTGATTTGTTGAGTGCCAGTGAGACACTAGAAAATCTCACAAATGACTAAAAACAACCTTCATTTACAAAATTATACAATTATTTGACAAGAAACTCAGAAAACTGTTGACACAATTGAAACAATGGTGACGAAACTTAAAAATTTTAATGTCATAATATACGAAATGTTCATGATCATGCTCTGAGATAATAAATTTCAAATTTGAATTACTCTCCCATTCAGAATACTTGAACCATATCAATAATAATGTTAAAGTTTAATATACACCTCATGAGGGAACTGGTTTAGCCTCGAAAATTTGTAAGATTTTTTTACTTTTATGAATGAGTACTATCTCGAAGAGATTGAAAAGAGATATATGATATATTTTCTGTTTAATATTTGAGGTGTCTTTCAAAACACCCAGATCTTAAAGCAGACGTATATAAGATCGAATCTACCAATCTATAAACAAATTAACATTAACGAACTTGTATTGGTATTTTTTCTAAAAACAGTATATCCCAACTGCTATCTGTGTGGTTTTCCTCCAGTGTGTACTTTCGCATGGTTTTTCAGAGGTGTGGCTTCATTAGAAGCAGAACCACTAATATTACATCGATACGGCTGTCCTCTATTCTAAATTCTCCGATGTTTCCACAACGTCGAGTGTCTTGCGAATGTTTTTTCACATACTTCGTACTGGTTCGCTCGTTCACCAAAATGTATTCTTTCGCAATTTTTAAGATGTGGACTTTGAGAAAACTGTATGCCACAGGCACCACATTTAAATTGCATTTCACCAGTATGAACACCACCATGATTTTTTTTAAAAGCCGCGGGGAAAAAATCAAATTTTAAAATATACATTCTGAAAGTTATTCAACATTATTGAAATTCAACAAGAGTAAAGTACTGTTATTGTAGATACATTAAAAGTACTCTCAACCCCTTCACTGTCAGCCACGTATTTGGGTAATTTCAAATTAACTGGAGAATTCTCGTCCCCCGCTAACTTCATAGCCACGATGCTTGAAATACCACATATATATTTAAGTGAACGCTATTCTCAAACTATAAGAATCGCGGAAAAAATCTGGACTCTAAGTAATATTTATTAAGAATTCAAATCCAAATTGAAATAAAAAATATTTCAAGAATAAAAGGCTAGATTACCTGTTTTTTCACCTAAGTTCTTTTCAAAGAGAGCAGATAAACGATTCTCGAAGTTGTTGAATGATTTTGGAAGGAATTATCACGATACAATCTTTCGAAAAGTACGTAAACGTGTTTTATAACTCTTAATCTTTAACTATGCCCCCTATGTTTATCCTTTGCTACTTAATTTTTTCTATATTACTTTTATATTATTACTAGTAAGATATTTCAAACCCTTTAATGACACACAGATTATTGAAGGAAGATAGTGAGAATTCAACTACGTCCAGTCTCAACTACACGGAAAACATTTGTCCAAAAAATAGTCACGAACTAGTAGCTAGGTTTCAGATATGAGAAAAATTCCTAGGAAACTAATAGTTTTCTATAAATAATCTGTGATATCTGAAAAAGAATAGCCGAATTATAAGAGAAAATTCAAAAACATTTCATCACATTTTTTGAAATCAATAATTACAAAAATATTACGTCATTAAACTTTAATTTCAATCACATCTCATACCAAAACTACGGATTCCAATCAGTCCAACGTTGCGAATACCGGGAAAATGTCTTTTGCTCCTTAATTTTTTTGTAACATTACAAACAATTTTTTATGCATTCTAAACACACAGTATCCTGACAATTTTATAAGCTTTACTTCAAAGAGAAGAAAAAGTTCAAATGATCAAAAGTGTAAGCTGAAATTTAATTTGTTGCCCAGGTACATTTTTGCCCTATTATGTGACACAAGGCGCATCGAATTATCCAAATCGCTCTCGAGTTTGAGAATGATTGATCTCACTTTTTGAATTTGATCGCGCTTACATCCAACTTCGTGAATTAAAGGTCAAACTACTTATGGATTTAAATGTCCTCTTCTACAGGGTAAGGTTTTATGCTTAGCTATCTACACAAATAAACACGATATATTGATAAAAAAACGTTGCAAATAACTGTATCAGAAGCCAATTCACCCCGAAAAGGGAAAAGCTATCACAGGGTTCGCATCCAGCTCCTCCATCCTGCCGTCGGGGGGCCTATTGTTTCGGCCGAGTCGAGCGCTGGCGGTACAGTCTTCTTGAACAAGACGCAAAGTTTGCAATGCGAACTCTCTGTAGTATAACCATCACCCTACTCCTTTTCCAACTCGAAAAATTACCAATATCTGCTATTTTCGTCAATTTGATAACTATTTTGTCGAATTGACCTTGAAACTGTCATTTGCGAATATTTCATTATATTATATTTTAATATTATACATGTATATATATATATATATATATGATGGTCGGACATCTCACGGTTGTGAGGCGTGGCCATGGGTGTGATTTACCGCGGTTCTACTGGGAGCCGGTGTCATTTTTCACAGATAGCAGTCGCTCCCAGGAGGACCCTGCGGTGGTTGTTTGGCCAATTCTTTATATATATATATATATATATATATATACTGTAACGATAAATTTGACTCCACCGTTATTTCAATTTGTTTTTCTTATCCACGTTCCGGAGTATTAAGACCAAAGACAACCGTGTCTTCCAAAAACGGAGGCTAAAATTAATAAACGAACTACATTTTTAACGACAATCGTGACAAAAAAAAGGACAAAACAAAACGTCGGGGCGAGATATAATATTGATGTACTTTAGGCTACTATTTTACCAGGATAGTCTTACATGATTTTCAGTCAACATAAATAATTTCCCTTATACAATGAAAACTAACCTAAGCTGGGCTCGCTCGTCCAGCCGAAATTCCAAGGGCAACCAGATCAAATTTTTAATCAGCTTGAATCGAATAATTACGCCAAATAAATTTACAAAGAGAACAACGATTTTATTGCAGAGAATCTACTTGAGAAAAATGAATCACCGGTCGAATTAGCGTCCTACACAAGCCACGAGGCCAACATGGCGGCTGCGATAGCAACGATAGCTAGGCGATAATTCATGAAGACGGAATGGCAGGATTGCTTATAGATGGCGGTAACCAAAAAGAACAATTAATGAGAGTGGTGAGAACGAACTAATTTTCCCATGACGTTACACTTTTCAGATACTGAAGACAAATAGCCTTGGAGGCTCGAATAAAATTCCACGTGTTCGGCCACAAATTACTCAACAGAACCAAACTTTAATCAAAATTTCACCAGCACGAACACGGGGAATTTGGCGATTTACACAATTCACGGAAGGTGACTTAGGGACCTTACCTCCACTCTTCAAAGTGAGAACACTGATTTTCATTTTTACAAGTTAACAAAGAAGTTAGTTTCAATCAAATTCAAGGAGCAAACGCGCGACTGATCCGTTCAGGCACGGGGCTGCTGGACGAAAGAGAACGTGGCTTGTCAGTTGCCAAGCGCGTCGTCTCGCCCGCTTGTACGAGAGTTTCCACAGGTCGGCGCTGATTGGCTGCTTGCTCGGCGTTGTTCTGTGGTTGGTAGTGTTTCGTTTGGCTCGCTCTCTGCCGTGCCGCCAGAACGGAAGAAGGTGCAGGGGCGGCTCCAAAGGTATTCTGTAATTAAAAGCAAAGACAAATCGGCAGGAAAATCTGATAGCATTTCCGGTATAAGGAAGCTCTCTTCTTTCCTGGAACGAGAGTTGTCCGCACTAGCAGCTACACCGTAATAAATCTAGAACAACCAGACCTAATTCTCATTCATATCGCAGGAGTCTTGAAGTAGGCTGAAATCTCGTCCAGTGCCGTAGCGTCGAGAGCTGGATTTGGGGATGTGAGAAGACTTCCTCCCTCAGGAAAGGTTACTGGTGCAGGCCAAGGTATCGCTCCAAGGCGACTAAGTTAATTCCCAAAGCCTAAGGAAAATGATCTGAAGTCATCCCTGGCTCTGGAGGTATCCAAGGTTTCCAGCCAGGTTCCGGGACTATTGGAGACAGCGATCGGAAAGGCGGGAATCAGATTCAACACGAGAATCTCGATTCTTAAGTTGGAGACGACAGACGAATCCCAATTCTCTAGGCGTCCCTTAACTTTGAAAATCCCTCGTTGTCCCTCGTTGAGGATGTAGCCGAGGTAAGTTCATGAACAAAATAAACAAAAACAAAAGCCTCAATAACAAAGCTCTCAAATTCTTAAAATTAACCTAAAATATGCCCTTGGAGTGTCGTGCCCCGTGATGGAAAGAAACAGTTCCCTATTTTCTTGATGTACTTTCAATATTTGTGAATTGATTCTGTAGATTAGGTAACTCGCCAAACACTCGAAGACGTTCAAAAGTCTTGTCCAAACGTCTGAGTTTGAGAAAATATTATAAGTAGAATAATTAACCTTTTTTAATATAAAAAAATAGTAAACGCTACCTTTTTACCATATTAAGAAGTTTCAGTCGACACTTTCAGAAGATGTTAACAAGATTTACAAATTCAAACAGTTTTGAAAATATTTTTTCTTCAAGTATACCTTGCAATATTTGAATAATGTGCAGACTCATTAAAACTAAAACAAACATTTTCCTGTTACTTTTTTTTTATTTTGTCTCCGTCATCTTATTTTTCAAACTAATGACTCGATTGCGAGTGTCAATATAAGAACGTTTTTACTCAAAATACCTGGTGTTTTGAGAATAGGCCTAAAATTGGTTCAATTCAAAAAGTTTTCAGTTCCGGTTTACGACTACAGTTTGTAAAGAGTATAAATAACAATTTTCTATTCGAGTCTTAATGTTGTATTGATAACAGATGTTCATATGTATATGAACACGATGTCAATAAAACAATAAACTTATCATTGGAGAATTTTCTCGTAGACGTAGATTTTAGAGTCGATTTTTAGGATTTTAGATAAATAACACAGGTGTGTGAAATAAATTTTCTAATAGTTTCAGAGTGAGTGTCTTGTAAAGTTGTTGGGAAATATAAGACCCAATACATAAAAAAATTGAAGAAAAAAAATCTTGATCCGTATACTCTGTAAGATAAAGATTTTACTACAAATGGGAGTGCAGTACCGATATAGTGGCTCATCTTGTTCGATACCACAGTTTTTACATTTCAAATAAAATATATGCATATAAAAGCTGATAAAAGTTTGGAAGCCTATACAAAATATGATGCTGGTTTTGTGGTAACGGTGAAGTGCCAAGGAGTTTAATGGCATCTTTCTGATTTTATGTGGGAGGTGTGAGGTAACACTATATTATTATGGTATCATTAGTTATTTGTAACTGTTAGTATCAATATTGAGTAATATGCCCAGGAAGCATGGACTTTGTCATAAATATGGCTGTAAAATCCTATTTCTGATGTGAAATGCAATGGCAGCTTTTTGAGGTTAGAGTGAATCTCTTTTATTAAAAGTGAAATTTTTCTTTTAAACGCAAGTGCGAACTGCGAACTACCAGAGTTACAGAATTCGTGTGAAATCCGGTGAAATCATCGAACCTTTGTAAGAATACATTTTTTCCACTTTGATGTAAATCACTGGCAGATCTCTACAAACATTCGTGAAGAATTATATTTTGCTACGAAAAATGACGAAAATACGAATACTCCGTGTTTGAAATGCGTTTTAGATCCGTAAAATTTGGTATACAAATTCCTAGAAAATTTCATACAAATTTGTAAAATTTTTCGTGAAGTCATGTAGAACTGCTACTTTCAGTAAAATTTTCATCTTGCAGAGTATACGGATCAAAATTTTGTATTTTCACATTTTTTTGATGTATCAGGTCTTTACATCTCCTGACAACTTTGCGAAATACACACTCTGCATCTCGAAAAAACATGAAGAATTATGTAAACCTGCAACTCCACGTACAGATACGAGCAATGGGAAGCAATGTTATTCCCCCAAAGGTTCGCCATGTAGATTTCTATGGCTTAAAGAGAATAATCTTTAGAATACGAGTGTAGTTTAATTTGTAAATACTTAACGTTCTGGGGATAAGGAAAACTCAAATTTTCCACTGATCCTAGTACTCTTTCGCAAAAAAGTTGTTAAGCATAAGATTTAAAAACTTATATATTTCTAAAAACATTTTTGATTATTCTCTTAAATTTGAACATTCAAAACACATCATAAGATTAATTTTCAGAAAAATTTTAATTCAGTGAAAGCTTGATATTACTAAACTCTCAAATATTGCAAGAATTTAGAAAATAAAAGAAACGAATTTGTTGATATACTTCTCAGTATATCAGAATTTAAAATACATGTATTTATTTGTAGTCTACGTGCAGTATATTTTAATTCAGCATTCATCTGGATAGATTTTCCTTGCTTACATGTTAAAGCAAGGAATTGTTCATCAGAACCTGATAGGGCCCCTAAAAGTTTTTTCTAGATACGAAATTCTGGTCGAAACTTATTAGATAGAGATAGATTCGCCATACCTATACGAAGCATGGAATTCCTCACTATAGACTGACCGGACCTCCATCAGTTTTTTTTTAATAGAAATTTTGATAGGCGCCCTATCAGAACAAAACTTTGAATAGGGAAATATGGGGAGATTTCTGCACGGGTTGAGAGTCGGGATTTCAAGAAGAGAAAAAAGTAATTGAAACATATTAAAACAGAGTGAAATGAATGGGAAGGGTGGAAACTAAAGTATAAAGTGTTAGACCAGAAGAGGGCCCTGTCACAGCCAGGATGAGATGTCACGAGGCTGAACGCCTGTTAATAAAAAGTAATCCCTACACGAGTTTCATTTTATTTTTTGGTTCTTAACCAAAGCTGCCAACATTGAACAGACACATATCACTACTACGGTCTCTCACTCGTCTACCTTCGTCTTCACAACCCCAAAAGCTATGCATAATATTTCGACTCAGCGACACGCTCTTATTGCATTTCTTTTATTCCACACACTGTGAAAAAAATTAGTAATCGCAACAAAACCGTTTTGTTGAGCTGTTTTGTTGACAAAGCAAACATTTTGTTGTTAATGCAAAATTATTTTGTTGGTCCAATACAATATTTTGTTATCACGACAAATCATTTTGTTGTCCTGAACAAAGTTTTGTTGAGTCAACAAGACTATTTGGTTGGACCAACGATATAGAGTATTCTCACTTGCGATGTCACATGCTCTCACCGACTTTTGAGGGAATAACATTTCCCGTTCCCGTCTATAGTTTGCACGTGCTGTTGGAGATTTTTATAAATGTTTCTGTTTTTTCAGGTTACAGAGATAGTATTTCGTAAAACTGTTGAGAAATATAAAGACTCGATACATAAAAAAAAAATTGAAAAAAATCGAAAATTTTGATCCATATGCTCTGTAAGATAAAGATTTTACTGAAAATGTGAGTACAGTACCGTCGCGTCGATCACTATAAATGATATAGTGGCATATTTTATTCTACGCCACATTTTTACATCAAAAATCAAATATTATTATTATACCATTAAGCCGAATCCCTTTTGGGGTAAGCGTAACTCGTTCGGTTCTGGTCTCGTTTTACGACTGTGGATTAACGAGTTTGTATGGTAAATTTAGGTACGGGATGTTTAGGAGGAGAAGAAATAGGTTTTGGATCAATCTCACAACGTCGCTCCGACACTAGTCGCTTCATCAATCTCTCTAGCAATCAACCCAGGTAAAGAGCTTCGAAAAGCCATTATGATAACGGGAATAATTATAATAATCCACTAACAATAAGAAAAAATCTCTTCACGCGGACCCATTAGTATCCAAAATCTTTCGTTGCAGGCATCACTCTTCTTCTTATGAACAATTGCTCTATATATCCCTATCCTTACATCCCTCTTTTGCTTCCGTAACATTCATCCATCGTTTCATGCACGTTCTCGTATTTCTACGACTTCGAATATCCCTTCTCTTTAGCGTCTCATTCACAC
>JAUMHM010086786.1:0-10752 GCA_032362435.1 Melikaiella ostensackeni
ATTATGTTTTTTAATTAAAGAAAATTAATTTCATGCTTTTTTGATTCAAGATTAAAAAATTTTTGTTTCGATATATTAAACTTTTTCAAAAAAAATATTTCTTGCAAATTTTAATTAAATTTTAACTTAAAAAAAAACGTCCAAGTCGGATGAGTAGTTCAGTCAGAAAATTTATTTGTCCACAGACGCTTTTTTTGCCACACTGTGCGGCCCACAGCGGGGCAAAAAAACCTCTGTGGACAAATTAATTTTCAAAAGACAATTCTTATTCGATTTAAAAGTTTCTTATTTAGAATAAAGATTAATAAAATTCCGCGTCAATTTCACAAAGAATATCCTTAAAGAATTTCTTAATTATTTGTTTATATAATAAAAAAATGGGAAAATTTTTTTTTGGCTTTTGAATAGTACCGTTTTTTGATAAATATTCGGATTTATTTCAAGATACCTAGAATCAGTGAAGCAACTCTGCAAAAAAGTTTTGCAGCAGCCGCAGACGTTTCAAAGTTTATTGAATTTGTTATAGACAAATAAGTGCATGAAAATGGTTTCGTGGGGATTGGCTGCGATTCGTCATTAGATTCGAAATAAGTCTGAACAATTTATAGACAAAAAGAGTTTTTATATCGAATTACTATGAGTTATTAAATAAGTTGTCATTTTACGAACCCAGTTGATAAACAATGATCAACATTAGGTATTTATGATGGAATACATAAAGTTTTTTCTGCGGATTGACCAAAAATTACTCGGCAATGACACCTATCTATCATAATTAGTCAACCAATTACAATTGATGATTGCCTAAATAAACTTACTCCAATGTAAATAAGTAATCTGTAAACCTTTCGGTAGATTTGGATGACAATCAACAATTATTATTGTTAATAAAAATTGTTTAAATAAATTTTTATAATCCTATGAAATGATTCCTTGCTATCAATTGATAGCAATTGATTTTGTAAACGAACTTGATGAACAAATGTATTATTTGTCTATTTTCAGAGACTTGAACTTCGTCTTTTAACGTAATAAATTGTTAATAAGTAATTGTTGAACTTTTTTAAGACACTTGTTTAACGATTAACTATTGTTGTTGTTACTAACAATGTCATAAATATTTTTTTTGCTTCATGCATTCAATTACTAATATTCCGTTTATCTTGTGAAATTTACAGACAATTACTTGGGGCGAGATAAATTTCTCCATGATATTGTTAATAATAATGACAATAATTAATCATTATCCAAGTGTTTGAGAAAAGTTAAAAAATTAGTTATTACAAGCTGATTACACTAAAAAGACAAAGTTCAATTATTATTGGAAAATAGCCAAAGAAAGCATTTGTTAATTAATTTTGGTTAGAAAATCATCAGTTGTTATCGATTGATAGCAAGGAGTCATATTGCTCTATAATCAGCTGCTAATTCCTCAAAGAAAGGCGGATTTTTTTGTTTCTATATACATGAGATGGAAAAATTTTGAAAAATTGTTATTGACAATAATAATTGTTCACTTTCGTTGAGATGTCCTTAAAATATTCAAAAAATTAGTTATTCACATTTGGCTACGTTGAAAGAACCAAGTTTGTACATCGAAAAATAAACCAATAGTGCATTTGTTAATTAAGTTTGATCAAACAACCATAAATTGTTATTGGATGACTCGTTATGATAAAAAAACGATACTTCTCACAAGTCAAACATTTTTTCCCATTATTATTATTGAATAAAAAAATAATAAAAAACTTGTGTAATAATTTGCGCCATCGATTTGATGCAGAATTATGTCAGCTTTTACATATTCTAGATAAAAAACATTCAAATCGGATAAGATTCATCTTCTGAAAATCAATTTGTCCACAGACTTTTTCTGCCCCATTGTTTCATAATAATAATTAACATATTATACTCTATACCAAATTTTAATCATAAAATATAAGCAAATAAATAATTTCCTTGAATCAAACCTATAAATTACAGAACCTCTGGCAAGTATACTTCTGGTTGTGGAAGCCGATGATGAAGATTCTCCAGTGAGTCTCGAGGAAGTTTCAAAGGATCTGGAAAACGAAGGATTTGAAGTAGAGACTCTTAAAGGAAAGGATGGAGTAATAAAAGTAATTAAAGTAAATATTGCTCTCGACGACCTTCAATCATCCGAATTATCTGAAGAAAAAAAGGACGTTTTATCTACACTTCGCACAAAGAGGCAAGCTGGACAAACAAATTTTGAAAGAATTCGCAGGAAGAGGCATCTTTGTTTAAAATGCAAACTTAATGAACTTCACGGATATGGTGGTGGAGGTGGTGGTGGTTATGGTGGCGGATGTCCAACTGGTAATTGTGGAGGTGGATATGGAGGTAAATTAATTTTTGAAATAGTGTTACGAAATAATTTCTCAGTAACGAATTTGTATCCACTACAGTCATAAGTTTGAAAAAAATCCAATAGTTTCTCGAATTTTGTACCTCGACGTCAACTCGTGAAATGACCTAGGAAAGTTCTGGAAAGAAATCTGAAATATACTTAAAGTATTCTCTGAAATATTATCTATAATTTAAGCCGAGAAAACTTTAAAAATCTTCACGGGTTCCCGCGTTATGACTGAAACTGTCTTAGCGTCTTTGCGTCGAGTTTCAGTTGGCATAAGCCGCGAGGTCGGCCGAGAGCGGCTTGAGCCGATTGGAAATCAACGCAGATACGCTTGGACATTTTTAGTCATATCTCGGGAGCCCTTTACGATTTTTTTAGTTTTCCCTGACTGAATTAAAGATAAGATTTCATAGAATACTTTCTGTCAATTTCAGATTTTTGCAACAACTTTCCTAGGCCATGATAAGAGTTGAAATCAGGGTAAAAAATTCGAGAAATTCTTGAATTTTTAAATGAAACTTCTCATGCGATATACCCGCCCCAAGAAGTCAAAAATAACTCTACTTGAGGCCATTTGACGCGGAATTCTACAAATTTTCTAAACAATTTTCCAAGAAATGCCTAGCCTTATTTCCGACCGAGATATCGGTAGGCTGACCTCGCGGCTTGAGCCGATTGAAACTCGACGCAGAGACGCTCGGACATTTTTAATAATATGTCGGGAACCAGTAAATAGTGTTTAAGTTTTCTTGTCTTAAATTGAAGATATGGTTTAAAAAAATACTTCTTGTAAGTCTCAGATTTTTGCCACAACTTTCCTAGGCCGTGACACGAGGTGAAGTAGGAAGGTAGAGGTCATTTGTCGTGGAATTTCATAAGCTTTCTAAGTCTTTTTTTTCAAATCTCTAGCTTCACTTCCGACTGAGTTATTTTCGTTCAATGTCAACAGTGACTTTTAGTACCGCTCGCGCTAGCCACATAAACAATTTCTGACGGTATTCTATATTTTTATTTTTACTATTAAATTTTATTCTTGAGATAACAAATTGAATGTAATTTGTAATCATTTCAATTCTTATCGTTTATCAGGCAATACGATAGGAGTCATTCCAGTAGCTGTTGTTCCAGTTAATTATGGTAATCAGGGTTACCAGCAAGGTTACCAACAAGGTTATCAAGGCCACCAAGGTCATCACGGTCACCATGGGGGTGGTCAGTGCAGTACTTGTGGTGGTGGATACCAACCTCCACCTCCTCAACAACAACCTTGCAGCACCTGTGGAGGGTAAGTAACTTGCAATATATTTTTTAATAAAAAAAAACAAAATAATATATAAAATCATGCCTCAGTTAAGAATTTTGTTGCCACAGAAAGCAAAAATAAAAATAATAAATAAAAAGATCACCACGGGATATTCTTTGATTAAACTATTGGGGTCGGAAATCACTTCACAAGAAATGTAAGAAACATCGCCTCGCGAGAAAAGTGTTTAGATTCAATTTGAGCGTTATTTTATTATCCCTCGAAGGTTAAACCAAGAAAGTCGACATTTCCTAGCAATCAAAACTACGGGAGACTTTCTTAAGCTATTGGGGTCGGAAATTCATTCACAATAAACGTGGGAAACATATTCTATCAGGAAAATTTTTTGAAATGATTTCAAGGATGGTTTTAACATCCCTTAAACATTCAAGTAAGGAAATCGACATTTTCGAAAAACTAAAACCACGGAAGATTTTTTGGTTAAGCAATAAGGGTAAAGATCACTTGGAAATAAGTATAGGAAGCGTCCTCCTATCAGGAAAAGTATTGAATTTATTTTAAGGGTTTTTTTATTATATCTTAAGGATTCAAGCAATGAAATCGACGTTTCCCAGCTAATGAAAACGATGGGAGATTTCACGATTATAGTATTAGAGCTTTTTTGCTTTCAAAAACCTGCGCCTGTGAAAACATGTATAATTCTGCGCTTGTTACATTAAAATTAACGTATCGGCATATTTTGTGTTTATTTATATATCTTTCGATTATCACGAAAATTGTTACCAATTATGAAGTTACTAGCTTCAGTGTCTACAGCAGTAATTTCAAGATCCTTATAAATATTATTAACCTCTCTATTAGTCTCTGTACAGGTATCTCCCATGCCTTCCGTGAGATGATGCACTCTCTTCAATTGCTCAGCAAGAGCGTTTTCTTTATCTATATCACTAAAAATTAGACAATTTGGTGCATATAATTTTGCTATTGTTCCAGAGTAAGGTTTAGTGAAGGTTTTTGCTGTTTTCCAAAGGTATTATCCCTATCTTTTAAACTTTCAAGTTTGTTATTCCAAATTAGATTATGAAATTCTTTGATTTTAACTTTTATCAGATTTGAAGTAGGCGAGTCGCTAAGTATTTTGGTTTAGATTTTAGAATCGGCTCACTTATTGCATTATATATTAAGGTTGCTAGGTTTTCTACTGCACTGTCTATAGATTCAATTATTTCGAGTTTTGTTTAAGTTTGTGTGAATATGGGCTCTAAATTTCTCCCATTCAACTTTTTTGTAAATTAAAAAGATATGTTCTTCGCAGGTGTGACAGGAACCGTGTATTGTTACGAGGACTGGAAGATGGTCTGATTCTAGTTCATCGATAGTTTCTATGTCATTTATAATATTTATGTCTTTAATTATTTCTATGTCAATTGAACTTGGTAATGTGTTATGTCTTGAAGCAAAGGCAATAACTATGTTTTGCATTAAAGTCTCCCATGGCGAAGATCTTGGTGGGTTTCCGTAATTGTTCCATGCTCAATTTTGTTGTTCAATTGCTCTGCTATCATTGCTTGTTATCCCCTGAGTTATCTCTCCGTGCTGAATTATTTTCTGGTTGTTTGTCCACATCTTCTTGTGGCGAAGTGCTGGAAGGTCTATTTCAGCTGTTATTGGTTATGTTTGTTGTAGTTTTTGAATTTGTGCATTTTTTGCATTTTTCATTCTTATCGCTTGGAAAGAATCTTTTCTTTCCAGGCGTTCCTGATATTTTTGACGTAATGATGAGTTAGTTGGATGATTTCCACAGCAGTTTGCACATTTCGTGTCAGAATCAGTTTTATCACATTCTTCTGAAGAATGATTGCTGCTGCACTTCATGCATCTCGGTTTGTTGAAGCACTGGTTTGTTCCGTTTCGGAATTGTTGGCAGTTGTGACACTGCTACTAGTCTTGGATTGTGTTAGTTCCCCCAACGAATCCTCGTATAGCAGATGATTTTTATATTTCTGATGTTTCAAATCATGCAAGGTGGATATTGTGGATTTATTTCACCTTTATTGCACAACTTTTTTTGGGTCAAATCCTGATTCCTTTAGTTTTCCCGATATTTCATCGTGCTTTAATTCAGGTCAACCTTTTATCACAAGTTTTTTATCCTTTGAACTCTTGAGCGCATAGGTGTGGAAAGAGATGTTGTTCTTCATGAGATGCTTCTTAATCCTTTCACGATCCTCAAATCCGGTGGCAAAGATTGTGAGTTGAGTTGTTGATATCTTGCAAGTAGCATTTTTAGTCAATGCTCTAATTTCTTTAGAAATGCGGAATCTGGTTTCATTGTTTGTGTGTGCATTTTCGGGAATAATGTTTTTTGTTCTTCTTTGCCATCTTAAGATGTTGTCTTCTTCTGTTTATTCCCAAACGTTTCTTTTCCTAATAATTCAGTACTTGCTAAACTTGAAGAAGCAGGGTATACAATGACGTCAGTCTCTTGCATGAGAAACCGACAAACTAAGAAATCTTTGCCCATGTTTTTGGTAACTGTACCCAACGCACCACAAGCGAAAAATTTGCCTCACCCTACAGACACTTGCTTTCGTGAAAATAGAAGTGGAGTCCTATGTAAAGTCCAAAGAAACTTCTCAATGTTTCAATTACCAGAGATTTCACCGCGTCTCTGACATGTTCCATGCTACCCCATGTTGTGTCAAATGTGGGGCATTGCACAATAGCGCCAAGTGCGTAACAGATCCACAAGCACCAGCCACCTACGCTAATTGTGCTGTAAATCTCCCAGAAAACTATAGAGGCTGAATCGACTTTAAAATAGCCTCTAACAAACCTGGCAATAATAATGATAAAGCTACCAATATCTCAAAACAAACATCCGCCACATACCTTCACCAGAATAACATTACATTTGTTTGCTCAGCGAAACTCTACTACGCGAATACCTACAAGTTGATCTAGTTCGCGGCTAAAAATTATACAGGAATAACACATATAGAGGTACCACGATTCTATTTCAAGAAAATACTAACCGCCACGAATGTATGATTCCTGAACTTGAAGGTCTCGAAGCCACTACTATACAAATAAAAATACACAGGAAGCCATATGCCATCGTTGCACTCAACCAGACTCCCTCTCGCAGATTTGCAAAACATGATTACAGAAAGATATCCAAACCTGCACCCTCGGTAATTGCTGCAGGTGGCCTAAAGGCCAAACACTTAGCTTGGAATGGCAGAACAACTAACAAAATTAGAAAGCAATTATTTGAATTCATATATAAAAAAAACTGTCTGTATCCGCAGCAGACGTGCATACCTTCTTTCCCCATAATACTAAATATAAATCTGATTATATTCACTTTGCAATGCCTAAAAATAACTTCTATAATCACGACACTCTCACCACTGATGAATTAGACTCAAACCATCGACTAGTTTTCCTGATTTAGTAATTACTAATTGTAAAAAAACTCTGGTTCCACCACGCTACAATTCTGTAAAAGCAAATTAAAAAACTTTCATCACAAACTCGAAATCTCAATTAAACTTTGAACCCACACTTCTGAACACTACCCACATAGATGAAGGCATTACTGACCTCGCGTGGAGTACAAAAACCCAAGTTTATTTAAACTTTGAGTCAGCCTCAGCCCACAGACTGACCTCAAAATAATTCTATTTTCTAATCTCATAAGCTCAGAAATAATTTCTAACATATAATTTTTAATTTATTTTCAGTGGTTACCCACAAGGTGGGGGCGGTGGTGGTTACTCGCAAGCATCTGCTCAAGCATCAGCTTCAGCACAATCTTCCAGCTACAATGGTTAAGTAAAAAAGTTATGTGTAAGAAACAGTTTCTTTAATTTAAAACGCTTTTTTGTGTTGACTAATGAATAAAAAATATTCAGAATATGTTATTTGAAACGTGAGCTTGCTGAGAAGATTTTCAAAAACGAAGTTGTAATTATGTAAATATTATTAACGACTTGAAAACAGAGAACTGTGCAACATGTATTTAAGACATAAGACAATTCCTTAATAAAAATTTTTTTGAAGTATTTCATTGTTGTATATTGGCAAAACTTACTATCTGCTATATACTAGAAAATCTTTGATTTTTTTAGTTCCGAGAATGATTTGGATGGACGGTACGGTTAAGATTAGACTGGCGTGGGAAGCATGGTGGGAAGACAGGAGTAGTCGATGAATGCCGTACAGAGGCACCACGACAGCGTAAATAGGGAGAAAGGCAAGGCAGGTAGGGAGTACAGTCCAACACGAGGGAGAAAGGAAGGATTGGGTGAGGGGAGATAAGAACCCAGTGGGCAAAAAATTGAAGGACGTCTTTACGAAAACTTTATGACACTTTTACGACGTCGCGAAGACGTCGTATGTCCGTGTCGTAAAGGTAAGGTGAAGACATCTTTGCGACATCAAAATGTCTTAAAGATGTCTTAAAGATATCTTTATGGCACGGACATAGGACATGTTTGCGGCGTCGTAAAAATATCGTAAGGATATCGTAAATATATCCTTCATTTTTTTGCCCACTGGAAAGGCGCTGCTGAAAATAAAGAATAGGGAACATAAGAGGGAAGATATGACAAAAACGGGCGTTATATGGATGTGAGGAGAGAATAGAGAATTGACATAGAAGCACAGTGAGAAAAAAAATGAAGGACTTCTTTACGGCATCCTTACGACATTTTTACGACGTCGCAAAGATGTCCAATGTCCGTGTCGTAAAGATATCTTTAAGATATCTTTAAGACATTTTAATGTCGCAAAGATGTCTTTACCTTATCTTTACGACATGGACATACGACATCTTCGCGACGTCGTAAAGGTGTCATAAAGTTGTCGTTGAGACGTCCTTTAATTTTTTCTCCACTGGGAAGAGAGCAATATGCAGTATAAGTGAAGGAAAATAGCAGAAGAGGAAAGAAGTAAGGGAAGAAGAACATGGGTTCAGTATAGGAGAATACAGATCGAAGACATATGGTGCAATTGGAACCAAGATAAGGAGACTTAGTGAAATGTAGAGGTGCAGGAGGCAAAAAAAAAGAATAAAAAAGGCAGAGCAATGGGAGAAATGGTGATGGGAATGAGGAAAAATGTGATAAGGAAGAAGAAAAGATGGAAATGGGCTAAAAGAACAGAAAAAAGTGTAATTGGAAGAAGATATGAGGATAGAAGAGGAGAGGTGTAAGATACTAGTACTAGGAGTATACAGGTATGTTGATTAAAATATGAAGGCGAAAACAGAGGAGCTAAGGAAGTTAATGCAAGGAGAGGAAGAATGGTTGAATCTAATCATAGGGGAAGACTTCATGTAAAAACAGGAGAAAGAGGAGGAAAAGAATGGAGAGAAGAAGTGGATAGGACTGGGAAGAATTTCAAAGACAAAGCAGTGAATGGAGAGGGATGAAAATTGCTGAATAGATTGGAGGGGTTGGGATGTTTAATTTTGAACAGGAATATAGACAGAGGTTAGGAAGAAGAGTACACTCGGGGCGGGGGGGGGGCAGTAATAGGCTATGTTATTTTTGACGATGAGGTAGGGAAAACATAAGCAGGCTAGAGGTATGGATGTACGTAGATTCGGATCATCTCCTTCTAATAGTGACAGTAGTGATTGGAAAAAGAGATAAGTGAAAACAGCCAATGAAAGTAAGGACAAGAAAAGAGTAGCAAAAGGTAAATTGGTCAACAGAGGGAATAGGAGAATTTATGGAGAAGATAAGGATGGTGAGAATAAGAGAGGAAAATGCAAACGAGGACATGGGTACAGTTATAGAAAAAGTCAAAAGAACATTAGAGGATACAGCTTAGAAGGAAGTCAGCAAAGCTGGAAAAATGGTGGCTCGGATGAGGAATGTAAGGAGAAAAGAAGGAAGTAGGGAAGGAATTTGGAGAATGAAGGAACGAGAAGGGCAGTACTGAAGAATACGGAAGAATAAGGAAAGAGTGTAATGAGTTATTGGATAGAAGAAAGAGGAAAATAATAAAAGATTTATGGAGGAGGCAGAAAAGGCTAACACTTAGGAAGAAGGATGGAAAGAAGTACATAGAGAGAGGAACAAGAGGAAAAGAGTTAATCAGGTTATTGAAATGCTAGAATGGAAAAAATGTTTTACCGGATTGTTAGGAGCAGTGAAAAGAAATAGGAGCTTTGAAAAGGAGAGAGGCAGTAGGTATAGATGAAATCCCGAAGGACGTTTGGTTATATGTGGGAAAGGAATTGAAGAAGTGGGCGTTGATAATGTGCAACAGGGTATGGAGAGGGGAGGGTTGGCCAGAAATATGAAAAGGAGGGACAGTGTTATCAATAGAGATCAAAGAAAAAGGGAAAGGGGTTAAGGATTGTAGGGGAATGACGTTGATGCAGACATTATATAAGATATGTATGACAATAGTATCATAGAGGTTAAAGAAAGAAGTAAAAGAAAAAAAGATAATTCTACCGAATCAGACAGGATTTAAGAAAGGTATGGGAGTGATGTATAATATTTATGTGCTGAATATTGTGAAGAGATAGATAAAGCTATGGGGGAAAAGGGGATAAGAAAATCTTCGAGGTAGGGCTGTCCTCTACCGCTTCTGTTTAATATATTAATGGCAGATTTGGCAGAGAAAATGAAGAGAAAAGAATGGGGATGAGTAAGGCTAGGGGAGAAAAAATATATACACCTGTATATGTGGATGATATAGTGTTGCTAGCGGATAATGAGGAGGGTTGGTGGCTTTAATTACGGGGTTAGAAAAGTACTTGGATAGAAAAAACTGAGGCTCATTAGGGACAAAACGAAGGTAATGATGTTCAGAAGGGGGAAACGGAGAAAAAAATAATGGACAGCGAGATAGAAAGGTGAAAAGTTAGAGAAAGTTAAGGAATTCAAATATCTTGGTTTTATCATGCAAGTGAATGAGGAACATAGAGCGCATATTCTGGAAAGGATGAAAAAAGTGGCGGGGGTAATGAAACTTATATAAGGAGTAGGAAAAAGAAGGTTAACAAAGGATCCGAATAGGCGAATGAGGTTGTTCAATTTTTTTGCATGGCCAGTATTAGGCTATGAGACAAAGCTGTGGAGATGATAGA
>JAUMHM010086787.1:0-10751 GCA_032362435.1 Melikaiella ostensackeni
CGAAACGTCGGCAAGATTCGTAGTTTTGCACACGATTGAAACCCGAAACACCTTCTTTCATCATAATGAATCATCGTTAAAGCATTAAATCTATTATTATCAAGCATACCTGTATATTATTTTTAGGAATATTTGCTTCAAAGTGCGCATGCGTTGGCTTCATACTGACTTCAGACGCCTAGCGTCAAAGAAATCTTCGCGCATGCGCTTCAATCTGTATTATCAGCAGTACATCACTATTTTACCATTTATCCCATCCGATGACGCTGATTCTCGTGGAACAGCTGACTCCTTACCGGGGAGAAAGTTCTTTCAACCGGGTCCCTAGCACGGTCTTATGCACAGGTCCAGAATTAGAGATGGGCGCTGACCGGCCTTACCACGTTAATGACTGAATTCCTTACACTTCTTACCAAATTTACCGTATTTACCGTGAAGTGGTAAATCGCTTTTTTCTTTATATTTGAAAGACTTCAACTAGCTTAATATGTAACAGTAAAACGTAATTTTACATCCTCCTTTGTCAATTTTGAAGCAAGCATGTCCAGAAATAAGTGTAATTATTACGTTTCAGAAGTTCTAAAGGCACCTAACCTTTCAAACTTAAGATGTCATCGGTGTTATCCAATATAAATATCAATCAACATAAAGGAAAAGCGTGCGCTACATTTAATACAATACTGAAAGAAAGTCAAAACAAAATAAACAATATATAATTATGTACATATATATTTTTTTGAATATATATTTCTTTAACTGGAAAATAATGAAAATGTATATTATCCTCACTTACATTAAAATTGCAAGTAAATATTATTCAAAATTTTATAATTTAGAATGAAGCAACATTTTCAACAGTCATATCCGGATTTTTATTGACTCAATTTGAAAAAATTAATTAGATTCGAAGTAATGAAGAGACACCAAAAGTAAAATACAATGTCTCTATAAAAAATTTTGCATTCAGTCTGGGAGGCCTTGCAAGCAGGAACAGAACATATTAGAAATTTTGTAATAAACACTGTCTTCAAGGTCCTCTATTAAATATTCTTCAACTTCTAATTGTCGTTTTTCTTCTTCTCCGTGAACTTTTTTTTTTGATTTAAGGTTTTAAAACTTCGTGCTATAAAAACAACTTTTCCTGCTCGATTCGCTGTCAGTTTATTTCTTTTTTTCGTGTGGATGTTGCTTTAGGTACTGAAGGTTCTTTCTGTGGCCGGAGATGTTGGAGGCATGGACAGAATAGCTTCAGCTACTCTACCTAATTTAGTAGCAGCACAGACTGTGCTCCACCATATTCTTGGGTTGAATTTTAGAGATGGAACAATGTTGCAAATAAATTCGTTACCCCAAAAATCTGTATGTCGAGTATACTGCGATACTTCTACCCGTATCTTATCCACATTTACATTCAGAGCTTTTGCTACTTTAAGAATGTGATCGTGGCCAAGAGTGTATTGTTCTTGGTTCAAACCTTTCCCTTCTAAGGAAGGGTCTGGGATATTAGCAGAATGATGTATCGGCCTCATCCATGATGCTGTTTGTGATTCTAAACTTCTCACAATGTTTTCTTCTTCTTTCTTAGATATACTATAGGAGCGTACGGAAGATTGCCGCGCAAATAATCAGAAATTTCTTTAATCGCAACAGGAACTTTGCTTATGAGAGATGTTTCTGATTCAAATTTAGAAATCCATACTTTGATTGGTTCCATTAAGAAACACCATTTTTCTGCTTCATTCCACATTGTCTCGTTCAAAATGTCTACAATGTAAACCCATCGTGTTTTCACTGGTGTAAGCAAAGAAATAATCTTCTCATAAATTTTCATTTGTATGACTTTTAGGTGCTTTCGTAGAACTTGACTGCTGTTCGTAGCCTTGATAATGGTGATAACATTGCTCTATTGTCTGTACAAACTGCCAAACACCGATCTTTGTCGCATTCGAGAAGAATTTCCTTGATGTAATTCGCACAATACTCTCCTGTATGATGATCTGTCTTTGCGTACGTAGTTTTATACAAGAGCGGCCGTGGTATCGTTACAACGCCATGCACTATGGGCTCGTATCTGCAATAAATAATGATTTTTATTCACGATAGTAAAAATATAAATGAGATATTATAACAAATAAACCGCCGCATCGTAGAACACTGGATACGAAATTTCTTGGTCCAAGCGCAATGGTCTCTCATCACCGCTTTCGTAACTTCTTTTCAAGTTTAATTTTCAAAAATTAATTTGAAGTAATTAATTTGCTTGCATAATGTGAAAAAATATTTTTTAAATTGTCATTTTTATTTTTCAGGATCCATTGGTGGTCGGATCAAAAAACGTCATACCCCGTTCTACGATTGACGGCTGAATTCCTGTTAAATTATAATTCATATCAATAAATTATTGAAGTTACAAAATGTTTAGATACCAAAATCCTACCGTATATCATTCCAACCATCGATTTGAACCGCATAGACAGGTGTACTTTTAATTCTCCTTTGAGTAGTGTTCATAACGCGTTCACACTCCTTGCCTAGAAGAGTAGTACTTAACATTTTTCGAGAAGGTAACGAAGAAGAGGCTCGTCATGCTTTAGAGAATTCTCCCCAATAAACATTTTCTACTATAGAAAATGGAGAACCAAACACAAAAATTACCCTAGACATCAATTCCCATGAACGATCCTGCAAAATGAAATATTTTTTGAAATTCACCAATATGTAAGTGAAACGTTAATAAATTCTGTATTGATTAATATTTCTACATTACGGAAACGAAAACTCATCTTTTCTGTTATATCCATATCATTTCCTACAGGATCATTTATACTGTCGTAGTTACGTGCCACTATCGAATCTAAAACTAGGTTTTTAACGTTGCCTGGAGCATCAGCGAACGTCACAATATGCTTGGACATCCTTGTAATGTGTTTATAGTATTGTTTAAAACACAACATACATTGAAATTTTTTTTCTCTTCTGTTACTGGTTTAAAGTACCGATTTAGTATGTCCGTTGGTCCCATATTTTGTCGAATAACTTTTCTAAATAATAAAATTCAAATTCGATCCATTTTTTATGAAGTTATTTGAGGTTATGTTCATAATAATATTATGATGAGAATGGCCATGTCTATCGATCCGACCGGACTAATATCCGCAGCCTATAGATTATTTTCTTTCTTATTAGATACGTTATCGAACAGTGTATAATAAACAGTGGTTGGAAATAATGTGTACATTACGTTTTGAGGGCAAATAATTATTGCTGTAAAATAAATAAAATTAATAAATATAATAATATATAATAATATTACATATATATATATATGTATATATATTATATAATAAAATTAATAAAATTAAATTAATGTAAAATTATGTAAAATAAATTACGTACAAAATAGTCCTTAATCAATGTTTTGAATTATTTCCTTGTAAAATAGTAATAATGATATTGTCAGTCATTTTCGAAATAATCTCATTGCTATAATTAGAGCAATTATAATCATCAAAAAAATGTGTTTGAAAAATAAGTTTCTTACTCTCAATGTTTGTGGAGAAAAAAATGGTTTTGATTGGAATTGAGAAAAATTCAAGTTTGTAATAGAAGTTTGAAATAAAAAAGTTGTTTGCATGTACAAAATTATTAACACTTTAATTTTACAAATGTACATCAACTTTCATATACAAGCTGTATATAATCTATTTGTTTCTCAGTCTGTGTTTAGGTTAAAAGCAATAAATTTTATTTTACTTTCTGCTTCATTTGAAGCAATGCCTTCTCCAACTTTGTCAGCCAAATTTTCTGGAAGAGATAGTATAGAACAAGCCACTTTTCATAAAATGCTATTTCCATACTTTCCACTCAACGACGCCCGAGGATTCTGCATATCAGTTTCAACTAACAACGTATTTTGCCAAGGTCCCTCTCTAAGCTTATACTTTCCTGAGTCCGTGATGATCTCTAGTCTTGTACCAATCTGAAGATTCTGTCAAGCCTGAAGAATGAATTCAACTCCAGAGGAATGTTCACTTCTGTCATTGTCTTCGCCTTGGAATCGTAAGTCCAGTATATTCGCAGCATAGTGAGCGACTCCAAGGCGATCTGTTAAGTTTTCGCGAATTTTATTCAATACTAATAATTTTTCCCCCGCACTTGAAATTTTTTTATCAATGTTATTGAGAAGGTAATCGTTGATTGTGCGTTGAAGATGGTTCACCTCGCTTAAAGTTATTCTCTCATCAGGTCTCACAAACGACCAGTTTTTTATTGGAATTAGAAGCGAATAAAAAGTACACTCTAACTCTCATATAATCCCATACACTTTAAGGATACCTAGAAATGCTGGCCGACTGCTGGCCCCCGTAGTTTCTCAGCTCGCGGGGCGAGAGACGGTGTTCAACCAAGCGTGAAACACGAGCAGCGTATAGATAAAGGCGCAGTGTGCGGGTTCTGACATTCGTACTCACGTTCGGAGATTGCGTATATTAGGAAATGGTTCACACGGCCCTGACAGTTAACGTTTCGAAGGAGCTGGTTTGGGAGCAAGGCCAGTGCGAAGCAACTTCCGAAACTGTCATTATATATATATATAGTCACGTTTTTTGCAAGCTTATCAGCATTTCTTTTGTATTGATTTGTGAGGCTTCAGGGTACTTCAGAAATAAAAATATCCCATAAATCTTTTCGTATGAGGCCTGTCATTGTTGAGTGAAGTCTTCACTGGTTTTTATGCAGTCGAGGATTTCATCAAATTTTTCTTTCGTGGACACAAATATTGGCAGTTGCAAAAAAACCGTTAGAAAGTTCTTTGTAAGATCTGAGGCGGATTTATAAAACACGGGTACTACTTTGTCAGATTGGAAATCATTGATTAATAATCGCCAGCATTTTGCGTCTGTGAATTTTCGTGTGCCATAATGCCTAAGCACTTTTCTATTTTTGCGTCAGATAACTTCTGTAACCATTTTCTGTACCTCACTTTTTTGGCAATCAAAACAGTCATTTTGAACATCCAGTATCGAACATAGTATTTATATTACACAGTATGCGGTAATAACACAGGCACTCAAAAAGAAAAAATTGCATGTCCACTGAATTTAATCACCATACCTATATATATATTTTTTTGGGGGTGTTGAATCCGTATTTGGTGTCAGATTCGAACTCAGCGACTCTGAAAACGTTCTAGGTATGGTGATCTGATTTAGTGGACATGTAATTTCTTTTGTGTGCCTGTGTAACTTGTAGTGAAATACAAATGACACTGTTGTCAATAATTGTAATGGTCCACCGAGACTTGAGGAGGTAGGCTAGAGACCGACTTTTAGACTAACTTCCTAAGTTGATCTGGAAGTTAATTAAAACTGATCAGCGGAACGAAAATTCGCTTATCAGCCGCCGTTTAGTCACATGCCTATGAATTCGGCTGAAAGCCGGATTTGTCTGACAGCCTACGACATATAAAAAGTGATCGAATAACACTTCTATTATAGATTCGGATTGTGCCTTTTCCAAGGGATCAGAATTAGATACTTCTTGAACATATCTTGAATACTCAGGATATGTTCATGCCCTTCGGTGATTTTGGGTAGGGGGCCAAAGATATTTATAGCCAGCTTCTTATTTGGCTGTGTAGGAGTGTCTGGGATCATTGCTTCAGCTCGTCTCGTAATTTCGACGGCTTTCTGCAGTTGACATGTGGGACATTTTTTAACGTAGTGAATGACTTCGTTTCCTATGCCTCTCCATTCTCTAGTGTCCTCGTCTTTCCGATGGTTTTCTTTTCACCGTAATCCTAGACCATAACAGGCCCGTTAGATTCTTTGATGATATCCGTTTTTTCGTGGTAGTTAATTCACTCTGTGGTCCATAGCAATAACCAAAAAAGCGCTGTCGGGGTATTTGATGCACAGGAAGTTGAGCATTTCTCTCATTGAATTTTCTTTATGGGCGTGATTGTCGGGTTGTTGAAATGGAATCGAGAAATACTTAATTGCCTCCTTAAAATTTCTTGCGTAACTTCGTCCAGGATGATAACGCAATGGGCACATAAGTTATATGGTCGTCCACAGGACGTAATTTTTGTAACGTCTTTAGGACTTGCATTAGAAACATCTTCAAATCGTTTATAGAACATTAATATGCTTTCAGGATGTCTTCATAAGGTTCTGAATATGTTAAACTTAACGTTTGTAGATCGTTGAAATAACGTCTTAATGACGTTCTTAATGCGCGAAATGTCCGGCATTACGAGTCCTTTAGACGTCCTCACGTGGACGTTTATGCAACACAATTTACACACAATTGTAACACAAATGTAACATGTAACACAATTTAAAACTTAAAATGATTTAAATGTAACAATTTAAATTCGAAAAAACTTTGCAATGATTTCTGGTTGCGGAAGGGATTGGAAATAAGGATATGATCCACCAAGAAATGATATCACTGGATGTAACTCGAAACGTAAGGCCTCGGAATCCCCTCCCACAAACTTCAGCGGACAGAAAGGATGGGTTCCCTCCTCTTATTCAGACCATTTTGGACGGACGTCAGAACAAAAGTCCTCAAATAACTGAAGAACCTGGGCTCAAGTGATCCGGTCGCAAACACCCCAAAATTTTTCCTCTGGAATTGTCATGGATACATAAAATTTTTAAATTCTAACATTACTTTAGATAATTTCGATATTACAGGCTTTGTTGAAACCTGGCTACTCAAGTACCAAGAAATGTTGACATTAATTATAATGGCCATTATTTTTTCTCTAACGCTCTAAAAGAAAAGTCAAGAGGTAGGTCAAGTGGTGACCTAGCTCTTTTTATAAACAAATCCTACTTCAATTGCGAGCTTATTGGTAAAACGGAATATTGGATCCTAGTACGAATCACCAATATTGAAAGGATGAATTTTATCTTGGGTATTTGCTCTTTCAATCCAGCGATTGATATTGATGTTATTTTACAGTTATTCGAAGGAACTTTATGTCCACTGTCACATAAATTTAATAACGTAGCTACCATTATTTATGACGATTTCAACAGTGGGGTTGGATGTTTGGGTCAGGGTCCTCCTAAAATGTTTACTCACGTCGATTTTGTATTCATCGCGACAGTCAAGATATTGTACACAACAGGAGGGGGTTGAGACTGGTCGAGATGATTGAAGATAAAGAATTCTATTTACTGAACGGCAGATCGCGGAGTGACAACCCAGCAAAGTTCACATTCGTGAATGCAGGGGGGAAAAGTATAAACGACCTGGTTTGGTGCAATGCTGAGGCACTAAGTTTAATGAATGATCTGAAGGTGGATCAGTCTGGACCCTTTCCTGATCATTTTCCTGTCTTGGTGTCCTCCTGTTGTCTTCCTGCTTCTGCTAGTCAGTCTGACATTCTAAAAGTGAACAAAACTAAAACATCGACCTACCTTCAGTGGGACGACAGCAAGCAGAAAATATTTCCGAGCGAACTCTATTTTTCAAAAAAGCTTAAAGTTAATTTTGACAAAATCGATATCGACGGATTAAGCTCGAACCTTACGAAGGCGATTGTTGATAGCGCCACATTAGCTGATATGCTTAAAGAGAGGAAAAGCTTTTGTGGTTAACCTAAGCTTGACAAACCCTGATTCGATATTGATTGTCATCGAGCTAAAATTTTATTACTGAGTGCATTCAAAACTGCTAGCGGGGTTGAATTTTCCGACGAGTCTAACCAGATTTATATTAAAGCTAGAAAGTCGTACCAAGCTCTTATTGGCCGTAAAAAATTGAGTTTTTCAAATAGTATTGTTGCGGGCCTTGAGAAGATTAACGATAGTAAGACTTTTTGGGAAACCTTGAATAAATTTAGGGGCCTGAAAACCAAATCAAACGCTCTCACCACAAAAGATTGGGAAAATCATATCCGCTTTATACTACCGCAAAGACGCCTGTCTCCATCCTTATTTACGGATGTTCGGCATCCGTTACTAGATGAAAGCATTACAGCAGACGAAATCATGTCGTCCATCAACAAGACCAAACTAATATCGGGACAGAAAATCCTGACGCTTGAGAAAAAGTAGCTTTATCTGAATGAAAAAAAATCGCACTGAGTTCGCATTAAGCAAAGCTGATTCGAAATATTTCGACCTGCTCAACGACGTTTTTTGTACCTCGGTGAAGAATTTTTCATTGTTGTAAGAGCAACAAATCTGTAGAAAATCGCTGTTGTCCATGCCTAGATTTGGAAGGTCTAGGACTAGACCTGCCCATATGGTTTTAATTCCCTCTTCGGTTAGCAACTTTTCAGAAATCAGTATATTATACATACTAGAATTTTATTCTACGTCTACAATAATGATTAACTTAGAATTACATTTTTCTAAATGGTCTTAAAGGCGTAATTTTCCTCAAATAATTGAAAAAAGTATTGAGAGTAATGTACTTATTCTTAAATTTTTCAACTATTGCTTTATTCTAAACAACAGAATTTTAGGAAAAAACAAAATAGTATGCATGTTTTTAGAACATTACATTTTGTGAATTTCAATATATTCATTGCATTGTACAATGTGCAAGCAGCGAAGGTTCCAAATCTCAGTGCAATTAGGGTAGTCCAAAAATTCAACTTTCAATTTTTGTTGATCAATGCCCCCCGAATTGTTTGTTTTCCGGAAAAAGAAATTCCCTATTTTTTTCAAATCGGTCAACATTAACCCGTGCACCCGGGCTGTTGAAATTACCATGGGGGTTTAAATGGGAAAATCTGGGTTTTCGAAAAAATGGAAGAAAAAAGTACTTTTTGTTAACTTTGTAAATTAAAGTTTAGTCACCTCTTTAGGATTGTTCAAGGAATAATTACCACCCAATAACTTTTGATTTTGATCCCCCTCCCCTGCAATCTGCAAAGAATATATAAAATTCTTTGATCCTGTCTGTGCACAATGGCAAATTTTATATCGGAAATAATAATTTGTTATTAAGCTAATAACGAAAGAGTGAAGAGGTTTCATCTCCGAAATTAAACAACGTACGGAAATAATTCTTGAAGCAAATTGCACATTTTTGGCTTCTGAAAATGGTATACGTAGTATCAATGAGCAGAAAGTTGCACTTAAATGTTGAAAAAATTATTTTCTCTATTATTATTTATATTTCTTTATGAAAGCAACCGCTCTCACAGAAGGAGACCTCGTCCGTGTTACTGGTACTCCTACAATTACGATTGTCACACTTCTTTTGTGAGAGTCCGTCAGTCGATAATCGGAAAGTCCTTTGTATTTTCCGAAAAAGCAAATAATTTTTCAAACATTTAAGCGCGATTTTTTGCTCATTGACACTAAACACACCACTTTTAGAACCAAAAATGTGCCATTTGCTTCAAGGCTAATCCCCGTACGTTTTTTAGTTTCGAAGATGACACCTAACTACTCTTTTGTTATTAACTTACTAACAAATTATTGTTTCAGACTCCAAAATTTACCATTATACACAGAAAGGATCAAAGAAATTCATATGTGTTTTTTTCTGATTGTTTACAGTTTATTTTTGGGAACTATCAGTCATTCAGTGTTCAGCATTCCCAAATGATCGTAAGAGAATAGTACTTTTTAATCCTTCACACATCAGGAAATAATTTTAAAAATCTGTGTCATTGTAGGCAAAGCCTTCATCTGCAACATGTACTTTATCCCATATGCTTAGAATTTTTTCCTGCTGAGATTCTCACTATAATCTGTGCAAAAATTGATGTATCTATATTTTTTTGGACAGAATGTACATGTATAAATATAAAACCAGAAATGTGAAAATTTTATAGGCTCCAAAGATTATCAGTTACTTCCTCATCAAACTTTTCAGTGTTTTGTGTACAAAATATTCGAAAATTATCATTGTTTTTCAATTACTTCTAACTTGCATATATAAATGAATATCTTTTTTCAAATCACAAAATACTATACCACGCTTATTGTTGATGTGTCAGCAAAGTTACTGCGAAACAAATTATACATATTATTATTAATAAGTGTTATTTTTTAATAATATTTAATAGAAACTGTTATTTGTAATTGAATTTTATACAAGTTGAGAAGAATCAAAGAAATAATCTGTACAAATTCACAATAATACAAAATAATAATACTCTCAAGTTCACAAATGTGTTATAATTTACTTTTAAGGTTTAAAATTGCATGTATACATACAGAACAAGGAATGTTTAAATTGTAGAAACATGCAAATAAATAAATCAATTCTCTTCTACTTTCATACTCTTTTCAATTAATTGAAAAAAATTATGCCTTATTTAACACAATTTTAAAAATTTAATTCTAAGTTAATCATTATTGTAGACGTAGAATAAAATTTGAGTATGTATAATATACTGAATTCTTAAAAGTTGCTGACTGAAGAGGAAATTACAGCCATATGACCAGGTTTAGTCCTAGACCTAGACTCTGACCTACACTCTGCAGTGAAACGTACAGAAGCAAACCCTTTTTTTCTTCAAGTCTTCGCCGTTGAAGGCGACTTGGTAATGGACACCCGTCACCCTTTTCTTTGTACTGCTATTCCCTTACGCGACATTATCTCATTAATGTCCAAATTATGCGATCTCAATTTGCGGAAAAAATACAATTTTATCCACTTTTTATTGGTCCGTGCTTTATCAGTTTACTGAGCTCTTTCTTTCACCCGTGTGAAGTTAGCCCCCCGAAGTTCACATTTTTCCAATTTTCTTTTTGCATACGTTTGTACGTCGTTTG
>JAUMHM010086788.1:0-10749 GCA_032362435.1 Melikaiella ostensackeni
TAACTGGGCGCAGAATTTGATACACAAAACATATGTAAGAACCTATGTAACCTTACAATGAAATTATGAATAAAATACGGTTAGGTGCGGGGGTGACGCGGCCCGGTTCTCCGGGAAGCAACATCGTCCGTCGTTCGTGCCGTCAAACGCTCCTCGACGGTGCGGGTAGGTCCCTCTCAAGGCCCTTCGGGCGACCTTTTGGGGAGCTGCTCGCCACGTAAGTCTCCGTTCAAGAAAGTCAACCCGCGTTACTTAAGGCACCTAACATGCCAACCTTCTGAACACGGTTCGGATGGCCTTGAATAAAAGGCAGAGGAGGGCCCGGCGGCGCGACGCGCAGGCGACCGCCTCTACAGGGAAGGGTCGACAGGAGTCGACCCACAGCCCGCCGAAGTCTACAGCGGATCCAGAGCCGGCCATCCAGAGGACTCCACCGAGCCACTTAACACCGCTTCCAGCTGTGACCCTCACACCAAGGAGGGCGCTTCCCCTTCGACTTCCTCTACCTTAAAAACGTCCCCTTCCCATTTTATGCGGATACGAACCGTATCAATTACTTGGATTCTTTCATAATTATTTAACAAATATGAGGCAACTACCCAAAACAAGTAACAAAAATGTTCAATTTACCTATTGAATTTGTTATAAACAAATAAGAGAATGAAAATGTTTTCGCAGGGATCGGCAGTGATTCGTCACTTGATTCGCACTAAATTTTAACAATTTATGGACAAGAAGAGTTCTTCAGTTGAAATAATGAATGCGCATGAATAATTCCTTGTTTTTATAAGCAAGTTTTATAAACAATCATCCATATCAGGTATTTATGATGGAATAAAATAAGTTTTTTCTACGAAATCGATCACATATTACCTGGAAATGAAACCCAAGTATCATATTCGGGTATACAATAAGAATGGATAACAGCTTGAGCAATCTTAATTGACGAATGCACAATTTGGGTATTTTGGACGCACAAATTTGGTTCTCTCGACGCGATCAATTGTAAATAACTAACTCCTAACTTTTCAAGAAAATTTCGATGACAATAAATAATTTTTTCTGTAAACAGCAATTGTTCAAGCAAATTTTTATTATGTTATGTATTCATAAATAAAATTCCACTTCCTTTCACGGACTTAACAGCCAGTTACTTAGCGGATTGTTATCGAAGCATCTAAAAAAAAGTTTGAAAATTTTTTATTCACAGTTGATGACGCTAAAAGAACAAAGTTTGAATTCTGTATAATAGCCAAATATTGCATTTGTTAATTACGTTTGTTTAAATAATTATTAAATGCTATAAATTCATAGCAAGAAGTCATTGCTGAATAACTGTCTGTTAAGTTCATAAAAGAGTGGAATTTCATTTATAAGTACATAACATGATGAGAATTTGTTTAAATGAATGTTGCTTACAATGAAAATTCTTTATTGTCATTGAAACGTCCTTAAAAATTAGAAATTAGTTATTTACAGTTGATTGCGTCGGAAGAACCAAGTCTAAACGTCGAAAAGTAGCCAAATAGTGCATTTGTGTATTAATATTGTTTAAACAATTATCCATTTTTATGAGATGACCAAATATGATACTTAAGTTTCATTTCTTGGTTATATATGAGCAATTTAATAAAAAAATCTTTATTTATTTTATCATAAATACCATATATGGATAATTGTTTGTAAGATTTGCTTATAAAATGAGAAATTATTTATGAACTTTCATTGATTCAACTAAAAAACTCTATTTGACCATGAATTGTTCAAATTTAGTGCGAATCAAGTGACGAGTCGCTGCCAATCCCCACGAAATCATTTTCATGCACTTATTTGTTTATAACAAATTCAATAAATTTTCAAACATTTGCGTTGCTATTGGACATCTTTTTGAAAAGTTGCTTTATGTCTTTCACGTATTTTCGAATGAGTCCAAGTACTTGTTAAGAAGCGGTACACTTCAAGAGTCAAAATTATTTTTCATTTTTGTTATTTAAACGAAACGTTCAATTTGGATAATAGTTGTCTTCTGAAAATCAGTTTGTCCACGGACGATCTTTTTACCCCACTGTGTACCGATGCGCATTTAGTTTTGCGTTCGTGCATGTCTGGGGCTTAAGGGCCTGGAAATCGACTGTAAACCAGACTTATATGATTCAGGTCAAACGGTGAAGCCATTTTGTCTGATTTTTGGTATTAATAATTTAAAGAGTATAAAGACTCCCGGTACAGGCTGCTTTTTCCGAAAAAAAATTTATGTAACAAAAGAAGAAATGCGCCTCGATGGTATTGTTGTAGTAAAGTGTTCTACTATTCAGCGAAGCAGGGAGCAGGCAAAGCGGTTTTGAAGCTCAGACTTTCCTTTGGGCAACACTAGCGAGAAAAGGAAAAACTACCATCCGCTATGACTTAAGTCTGCAAGTAATGAAACGCGTCGTGGCGTTGCACACCGCCTAAATGCGATGTGGAACAGTATGGAATGGAGGCGTCGATCCTGAAGGACAGAAAGCAGCCTTGCCTAACGTCCTGCTTAATAACAAACCAATCGTTTAGTTGTAAATCTACTTCTACACTCGTTTTACCACCATTATATATTGCTTTTAGAAGCTAGCCACTCACTCTATACTCTTTTAGGACTTCCCAAAGATTAAATCTATCCACCTAATAGTTTCTCTTTATTAATCATCTGATTAATATACATATTTATCAAGCCATTTCTATTTCTTCTTACAGACGTAGGATATTCGTCATCACATCCAGGATATCCTCCTTCTCTGACACCCTTTTCTCTTCCTGACGGGACTTTTGGGATCATTAATAAAGTTGAGGGACATTTGCCTCACCCTGATGTTGGTTTTCAATGAAGTGAAGGAGAAAACAAAAACGGCCCATCAACTTTGCTAGAAACAGAGGATGGATATATCGTTGCAACACTTGACCGCAAAGGGATTATTTGGCCAGTATATCGATCACAGGGTGGACCGCATGGTCTGCAACTCGCCAATAAGTTCAAAATAAGCAAATTGAACCCAAACAATGCTCATCCAATTCAATCACCAGAAGATCGGCTTTATTATTTTCACGATCATCTTGAACCTCATTTTCTTATATGTAATTGGAAACACCTAATGGTCATTCATTGATAATAAACATATACTAGTGGAAATGAAAATAAGGACTTTTCTGTTGCCAGAATTACACACACGCATGTAAAGAATGACACTTACGTATAGAATGAAACTTCCCGAGCTTGGCTTGCAATTCTCATTTTAAAAAAATTACCGCGACACATGAGGCGGCCACTTTTTTAAAGTGCGAATGAAACGCCGTGATCGGGCAGACTTGCTGTATGCCTACGTATGTGTATGTTTAAGTACGTTTTTCTGGCAACAGAAAAATGCGTATTTTCAGTGAAGTCCGTACATAATAGTTTGGTCTCCTTAGTTCTATTATCAATGTGGTCATCAATCAAGTCAATTGAGACAAAATTAAGGTAATTTCGTCTTGTGAACCGACTTTGGATCAAAACATCATAAATATTATATTGTGCTGCAAGTGCAGAAAGTAGGCAGTTCCACACGAGTGTGAAGTTTGCTGTACTAGCCGGAGGCAAATTGAAGGGAAGTTGGAGGCGAGACAGAAACGAGCCAAAGATGAGCCGATGGCATGTACTGTAAACTTCAGAAAAGTTATAACTGCCTAATTTCAGCAACTGCTGCACACAGTGTTTTTTTAACAAATGCAGGGAATTTCCGATCTGAGAAACAATAAAGACAAACCTTCAAGAAATTTAGGAAATTTATGGTAAAATTACCATAAAAAGAAAAAGTAATGTTGCTTAAAGAACGCAAGCGCAGCAGCTAGAAAAAGTCTTTCCTTAACTGCGTTTTATCACGGTTTCAGAATTAGTCACTTCCCGCACGCTACACATGCCTCAAAAAGCGAACATTCCGTGCATGCGTTACAAAAACAATGTTTTTACCACAAAATAAAAATTATGCGAAGTGTCTAGTCGTCCAGTTTTTAGAACCAATAGCCAAGGTAGAGCGGACTCTTCACCCTCACCTTGGGAGTTGCCGATTAAGATACCAAGATTTTCGCTATTTGTCCTAAAAAGATGGATGACTATCCACAGCCGAAATTGAAATAAATTTTATGTCTGTATAGTTTTAATATCAGATGTCAATGTCTTAAATAAAGAAATCTTTATTACGCGACTTAGTTGTATATACCTGTATATTTTTCACTTGCGTTATTTTTTAATGACGCCTGTTATTATAAAAAATAGTTATGATATATTATTTCATTCTTACGGAAAGCTGTGTGACGTCACCTTATCAGGAAGGTTAGTATAGTTGGTACAATTTACATGGTGAAGAGATTAAAATATTAAAAAATGAATTCTAGTACAATTAGGTAAAAGTAAATTCGAATAATTTTTCTTTTTTATTGAGGAATATTAGTAATATATTACATGGATTTTCATACTTACATTCCTTCTTTATTAGGTCTAGGGATTGCATGATGGGCCTTGTGGCCTACTGGCCCTACTTAGGTTGTGCTCTGTTTCCCTAGGTGGCGATGGTAGCCTAAAATTCATAGGAATGCCTAGGCCTCCTTCTACGTGTCTAGTCGGAATTGCAATATGGGGTTTTCTAGATGGAAAACCGACATATCTCAATACTGAAGATGGAAGTGCAAGAGCATTCCCATGATTTTGAGGCTGATGATTATAATTGTTATTTCCTCCGAGAATACTTGGTCTTGATTCTGTAAAAAAAATGGATTTTGTGACGTTTTCGCATATATTTGCATTAGGGTGGCCCAAAAAATAACATTTTAGAAATTTCAACAGCCATGTTTAATTGTATATACAAGGTGTCCCAGGTCAGTTTGTCCGGACTCATATAGCTGTATGAAAAATAGAAAAAATCGAAAACTCCTTTTTCAAAAATTGTTTGATGTTGTAGTTTTTGAGTTATAAATTAATTGAGCTGGACCAATCAGGAGCGTGGCATAAGCAGTCGTGCGTGCGAGAGCAAGAGTCCAACTCTGGGTGAGTGAGCGCCGTTTCTCCCTTTGGTATCCAAGCGATCGCTGCTTCTCCCTTTGGCATCCCCACCATGACGCTCGCTCAACTCAGCGATCCAGGAGCTGATGTTATAATATCCCTAGGAAACCAACCTCAAAGCGGCACTGATCTGAATTTAGTTTGAATGGTGTTAGAAATTTTTATTTACCCCGTATTTAGAATGATCAAGGAATTTCTGCATTGTTCGAAGTGATACAGGTGAAAAAGAAAACCGCATCTATTTACGCAAACGAGAATTCTGAAAAACAAATATATTTGATTAAATCGCAAGTTTCTTGCGACTAAAACTTATAATTCTCTGCAGGATGAAACCGCATGTCACCAAAAAGTTGTATTTGGCCTCTAACCCCCGGTATGATAATACAACTCAGAACAACCGTATGTCGACTCGCGGTGTTTTTAATTTTTAAAAGCGCTGAGGCTCCATCTTCAAGACAATGGAGGTCGAGCTATTTTTGAAAAAGAAATATTCGATTTTTTACATTTTTCATATACCTATATAAGTTCGGATAAATTAACCTGGGGCACCTTTCATATTAGGGTGGTTCTTAGTTATACTTGATGAAAAGAAAATTTTAGAAATTCTTTGCTCTCACGCGCCCAGTTTTGTTTGGGTTTCCAAAAAAAATGATCTCCACACTTCAGTCAAATCAGTTAATATTAACCCACGCTTTACGGATCATGAAGTTTCCCATTGATTCAACATGGGGAAAAGGCAGCCTTTTGTTAATTTACAATGTAAAGGCGATGATATATAAAAAATAATTCTGCGTTGCAGTACCTTGTTCAGATTTCGTCCAAGAATAAAAATTTATCATAACTTTTGAAGTTGAAGAATTCTTAGGCACTCTTATGGGTCTCCAAAGAATACCCCATAAGTGGAATCTCGGCGTGAGTCATGAGTCGAATTTTTGACACCGACTCAAGCTGTAATCGAATCTAAAAAATCCAATTTGACCCAGCGTAATGAGAATGTGCCTGTTGATGATGGACATATTTTTTGAATCAAAGAAACTTGTGCATTGCTGTATGGTCAAAGAAAAATTTATTTCACTTAATAAAATTCCATGGTTATTTAAAAAAATTTAAATATTTATTAGTTTATCGTTCCAACGAAAACCTTTTTTTAAATCGAAGGAGTATTTTGTTACATTCATGACAGGATAGATAAGGCTTGTAAATAGTAGTTCTTGTTTTTCCTTTTTAATCAGTCACTTGTAAATAAATTTCGCTGGTGGAAGAGACGTGGTGTATTTACAAGTTTCACAACATTTCCTTCATGTTATTTGAATAAAGCTGAACATGTTACACAATCCCGTTATTTTAACACAATTTTTTATTGGTCACGTTTTCCATTTCTATAATATGCTTTCAATTAATATATACAGCACTAATTAATGAGTTCATAGATTTTCACGCAATTAATAGTTTTCTGCTAACAAATTAGAAAATATTTCGTCTAATCAAATTAATAATTTTATACTAATCTTTAGTGGCTCACTTTCCTCTAACTGAATTAGTGGATTTGTACCACTAATTAGTGAAATTCCACTAATTTAGATTTAGAGAAGCATTAAAAAAGCGTATTTCATGTAATGGAATAATTTCCTTGCTTTTAAATAATGAGATGAAAGAAATTATTTCCTAAATTTTAGCCAGTACTTTATTTGATCAAAAAAATATTTTTGTCTTAAACTAAACCAAGAGTATATAAATACTCATTAATCATTTCTATAATTCAAAGAAGGGAAAAAACGTCATTACACTCATCTCGCGTTATTTGGCCGCCCGATCTTTGGCCGACTTCACGGCTGCTCACACTTGAATGCTTCTTTCTCTCCTCTGAGCGTCCATTGACGCCATATACTAAAGGTCTTCGCTCGGACAGTCAGTGCCGTATCAGAAGTTCTTTATATCGCGATTCTCTGGGCATATCGATGGGTACAAAAAAAAGTACGTAACTCGCGGTGACGGATAGAAATTACGCAGCTCCAAAAGTATCACTTTTTCTGAAGATGATTACGAGCGTTTAATAAAAGTTCACAATTGAAATTTGATAACATATAAAAGAAAACAGATTATTCTTTTTGTAAATTATCAAAAGTGAATTGTCAACTTTTATTAAACGTTCGTAATCATCTTCTGGAAAAGTGATACTTTTGGAGATGCCTAGTTCCTATCCGTCACCGCGAGTTACGTACTTCTTATCCATCGCTGTGAGTTGCGTATTTTCTTTCACGACCCATCGTTCATCCCATACTTTTGTACGTGTGCCGGGTTCAGAGACTATATATGCGGTCTTGAGTGTTTAATCACTCGTCGCTTCAAATCCGTTTGAAACTAGATTTCAATAGCGCCCGTTACTTGGCCGACCAGACCCGAGGCTGGCCAAATAGCGCGAGATGGATGTATTTTTAAAATTGAACAACTTCTAAACATACAAAATCTACATTCTTCATGTTCTGGCAATAAAAAAAACGCTCTCAAAAATTAGACTTCAAATTTAAATAAAAATTAAAAACACTTTCTAGACATAGCGTGGTTGCATTGAATCATAACAAAGAACGTGTTGCAGAAAGCATGTGTCAACACCAGGTAAAACTATCTTTTTTATTTTCGAAGCCCTGTATTATTGGATTCTTTTTTTTTCTTCACTCTTCATTTGAATTGATTGCGAAATCCTAATTTCTCAACCTAATTTTGTTAAGAAATATGTAAAGAGTAATTTAAGATTCTCAAAAAATAAACAAAGTTTTGAACGACGCAATTATTTCCCAAAATGCGCCAGTACTTTATTTGATTTAAAAAGTCTAATTCAAAGAGTCTAAATAAATTTTGGCGTGAACACTGTAAATAACTGATTGCGTGTATCGTGATATAATATGCTTTACCAGCAGCTGGAGAAAAAAAAAACTGATATAATTTCGTTTTTTTTTGCAGCGTGAAATAACATGAATGTCGAAAAATCCGTTCAAAATTTTTATAATTAATTAAAGGCGTGCAAAAAACTTTTTTTTTAATATCGAAAAATATTAATCCGATCAAGACGAGAGTATCATATTCAAAATAATGATTTAGACGTACATTATCTGGAGGGCGTCAAGTCAAAACTCCTAAACACGCAAAATCGAAATTGTTGATGTTATGACAGTCAAATATCATTTTGAAAAAGCAGATTCCTAATTAAAAAAAAACTGATTCGAAGAAGGCTTGGGCAAAACTAAGCAGAACTCCACTTTTTTGTTTTCATGCTCTTAATTATTGAAAAAAAAAAGTTTTGAAATACTTAACATAATCCATGAATGAATCTCCAGAAATATAAAAGTATCCGACTTTGCGGGATGCAGTTAGATTTTGAAGAAGTTAGCGTTTAGAAAATGGTGGAAACCAATTCATGAATGGGGAAGTTGCATTTTTTTTAATATATATTTTTTTCCTTCTGAAATTGAAAGTGTACTCAAAACTAAATGAAATTATCAAGGGAAATTTATTTGAAATTATCTAAATTTTTCTTTATTTTATTTTTTTTCATATTTAACAGTACCCTCTTGAATTTAGTGTGTGACAATGAGGCATTCCTAATTGGCTAGCCCACCAAAAGCAGTGCTCAGACCTATGCCCTGAAATTACCTACAAGTCGTGGAGAGCCTTAAGAACCAATTTTCCTCGTGTATATGTCATAAGTTATTAGGAAAATTAAGGATTTAGCTAAAAACCTAGGAACTAGCTAAATTTCGGGGTTTAGGAAAATCTTCCTAGAGCGTTTTAGGTATTTAGAAAAATCTGAAATTTAAGCATCGAATTAGTCTTTATTTTGCTTATAATTCCTTCAGAGTTCAAAATACGAATACACTAAAATTTATTGCATATTATTTGTCACAAATCTGATCCATTAAAGACTACTGAAATTGAAGTATCAAGTACAAAAATATGTTTAAAACAAGCTCATCGGGGATTATTAAGTTTCTGTCTAAACGGTTTTCACTTAAAAATAAAATTTTAATAATTTTTATCGAAACGCAGTTTACGAAAACGTGTACCGAAAAAGTCCGGTCATTCATCCCGAAATTTCGGTACACGTAGCCACGGTTTGATTCGAAAAAATCGTTCACTCAAAAAATTTTGTTAATTTTCTAACGTTTGCAAATCGCTTTATAACAAATCTTTTAAATTATACTGGTTTGTTGTATTTTACTTGTAAAATCTGAAGGAATTATTGAACAAAATAAAAACTAATTCTGTGCCTAAATTCAAAAATTTTCAAAATACTGAAAACGCTCTAGAAATTTAGAGAAATGACCCGAAAGTGTTTTAAATACCTCAATAAACCGGGAATTTAGATCAAAGGTAACACCTGAATGGAGGATTTTTCTAAATCCCGGAATTTAGCTAATTTCCTAAGTATTAAAACTCTAAATACAAAAACATCCATATATTAAACTTAAGTATCAGGATATTAAATTTTAACATCACGATATTACACATCAATATCAAAATCGTTGACATATAGTTAAAAATCCAGTTTTAAGTCATAATATCCATTTTTCTCCGTGTACGTGCATTTAGACATGATGGAAATTTTTTTTCCTTCTAAAGTGAGTCAACCTATTATCAGTTTTACAAATATGTGGAATAATCTTGAAGGATAAATGAGATAACAGCTAGTATACATTAGCTAGCATATAAATACTCCAATGAAATATCAGAGTATTCAGTTGCTCACAAAATTCTTGATTGAGCAGTTTATTATATACTTAGAGAAAATGAAGTTCGCTATAACCCTGTTTTTAATAACTTTTTTTGGTGAGTATAACAATATAATATTTTATACAATATCATATTTATTATTTTAAGAGAACTTTGAGCCTCTTCGTTAACTGTATTACAGTTACCTTCCATTTGAAATTGTTCAATCTAAGAACTCTTTTTCCTATCAACGTATACTGCATGTTACTCCCCTTGTAACAGAAAACTTACAATTTTAAGAAATTTTTGTCATCAATTTTTTCATTTGCACAAATTTTTCCCAAATTGACCAAAAATGACAAAAAATTTCTCCATATAAACTACCATCCAATATAGAGGACTACACTTCAAGTGAAGTTTGGGTCCGATCGATTATGCACTAATTAGGAAATAATGGCTTATATATATACATATATTACATGTATATAAGATAGTCAACAATAAAAAAGAATTTGGTAAGATGGTTTGGTCATGTTGAGAAAATGGATGAAGGACGTTTGAGGAAGCAAGTGTATGTAGGTGAAATCAATGGTAACATGCCTAGAGGATGGGAATGTGTAGAGGGCAATAGTTTATAAGTAGAAGACTGACGCCTGAAATTAAAGATTTTGGATACACATGGGCCCTTGTGAAGAGCTTTGCGTACTGGATGTGGTTGGGGTGAAAGAGTATGGATCTTCCTATGGATTTAACAGGCAATTTGAAAGATCCATTCTTATACATTTGTCCATAAATCTACTTACACTGTACGCTAGACGCAGGCTTGAACTGCTAAAGTAGGTATAAGAATTGCTGAGGCCTAACCTTGTAGCGTGAGAGGGAGAGGAGACGGACGCTTGCTTCTCTGCCCTCTCTCATGCTCCATGATTAGGCCACAGCCACACTTGTCTCCGCTTAAGCAGTTTATGCTTTCG
>JAUMHM010086789.1:0-10749 GCA_032362435.1 Melikaiella ostensackeni
CGGTGGCGGATATTTGTTTGTGTGGCTGAGCGAATTTATGAATATGTGTGCTATGCATGGTGAAGTTCCAAATGATTAGAAAAAAACGATTATCGTCCCAATCTACACGGGAAAGGGTGATAAGGGCGACTGTGCTAATTATTGAGCGATTAGCCTACTAAGTACCGTGGGCAAAATATTTACCAAAATACTGATCGAGAAGGTCATGGGAATAACTAAAGAAAGGATGTGGGAAGTTCGATGTGGATTTATGCCAGGAAGATCATGTGCGGATCAGATATTTAGCTTGAGACAGATCATAGAAATGAATTTAAGAGTAAACAAAAGAGTTTTCTGTGCATTTGTTGATCTTGAAAAAGCTTTCGATAAGTTGAATAGATCTAAACTTTGGGAAGTTCTGAAAGAGTATGGAGTGAATTATTGGCTTCTAAGAGTAATAAAAGCAATATGTAATGGTAGTGTAATGATAGGAATGTATGGAGAACAATTGTTCATAAGAAGAAGAGTGATGCCTGAAACAAAAGATTTTGGATTACATCCCTTACTCACCCATACCATATAAAGTCCTTGATCCCCGGTAGTATGATGAGGCTAGAACCGAAAGAGTTTCACTTAACCCGAAAGGGATTTGACTTAATGGTATGATAAAATAATAATAATTAGTATGATTGCATTCATTAGCGGAATTAAATCAGGCAATAGAAAGTATATTCAGTCGCGGAACTAAATCGGTTGAACTCAAATAAATCGACACACCTCGGTACGGAGTCGTAAATAGGGGAACCTTCGAACATGAAATGAGGGGGAAGCGGACATAAATCGGTCGGCACTAAATGGGAGGGAAGCTGTATCATTAAAATACTAGAAATGTTTGCATCTTCTTAAAATTCAACGAAAATCATAGGGGGTGCCAATAACCGGCGCAGTGCCAACCACTAGTGCTCTTGCCCTAGCTGGATTTTTCCAGTAAGAATTCCAGGAGGAAGTTGAAGGTGCTATTTGCACCGAAATTTCGATACGAACAGTTGTATTTTGTCGGTACATATGGAAACTTCGAATGTTTAAAGCTCATTATGAACATTAACCGCATGAAACTGAGGTATGTTTGAAGTCTTTTTGCAATTTTTTTGCAATTGTAGCATGTATTCAATTTTTTTGCTCCTTCATTTTCGCGCCTTAAATTATATTAAGATTCTCACTCCTTTCGTGAAAAATAAAATATATTTCGAAGATGCTCAACAACATTTTAATTTCATCACACACTTTCTCTGCCCAACACGTAATTAAAAAATATGTACGTACACGATAAACAGACGCATTTAGCACTCCAGATATCATACGCACGAAGAACCGGAAAAAATTTTACTGGTAAAAGTAGGTATTTATTATCGACTGATTCTTAATCGTTACATAAATGAGCTTTTACATTTCTCAAGGTTTTGTCTACAATACCTGTTCAAATACTAACTCTATTTCCGTAAATAATTCAATATAATTATTTATGAAAAACACAGTTTTTACTTCTAGTAAATAAAAGTTTATTAAAAATAAATGAAACTTTATTTATACATTACTGCAGTAAACAGAAGATAGATTCTAATTATAGATATTATTGAGTTTAAGTCAATTTATTATAATGAGAACTTTACTTTTTCGATATAATGGAGGTCGAAAAATTTACACATATAATCTGCAAAAATCATACTTTCAGGTCTTTCGTTGAACAATAATCTGAGGTGATTTAAATAGATTGAAATTTTTGAATACAATGCTGTCTAATATTTTTCTTTGTACTCCTTTATTTAGCCTCTTCAGCTTCTGATGTTTTAATCGTGGATTCTGTAATTTTACTTTCTCTCTCCGTTAATCCATGCGTACGATCTTTGACTGTCGACCCAACATTCTTAAAGGATGTTTCTTACGTATTTTCATACATTTTCCTTATGAAACTTACGAGATTTTGAGCACAGAATTGTCGTGAATAGTCACACACTCGTCAAAATATATTGACAGAAAATCTTGGTCTATTATTTCAATCTGATAAGGTATTAAAAACTTGCGTTTAATCTTGAATCTTAAAATCATTTATCTATTTTTTTTAATTCTTTAAGAATTTTAATTTGAAATTATTTGGAATCACTTAAGGGAAAGTGTCCTTAATTGTTCAATTTCGAATGGGATGAATTACGAGTACATAATTTAACCATTTCTATAATTGAAAACGTGAGAAATGGAACACTTTTAAATTTGAGGAATTAAGAATGTATTGATTGGAAAATAGAATACGAATAATTCAACTCAATCAGTTTTTCTATAACTGACAGATTTGAACAAATTGTTTAAACGTTTGAAAAATAGATCCTTTTTCATCAAAAATTATCTTTTGATCAAAAGCTGTCATTCAAATATTAACTTACCTGCTTATATGTCTATTAGGCATGGAGTGTTTTTCCAACTCTCATGTCCAAAACACTATTCCTAAATTTAAGAAAAAATCTAATAGTTGATACTCTACTTCGTCTACGCTTATACCCAAACTTTTTCACATTTTATTGTTTGAACAAAAAACAGTCCCCCTACACCGCCATTTTTGGATTTCGAATTTCAGAAAAAATGCTTTCTAATACTTTTAACCATACACTTCAAGTATCTAGCAAAAAATCTGATCGGAATATCTTTCATAAGAATGAAAATTCATTCTAGAGCAAACGTATCCGAAAACACAATACCCTTATTTTAAAAAGTGATAACTTTTAAACTATTAGTCGATCAGGGTTTGCATAAGGGTCACTCTCAAGCTTATTGTATACCTCATAAATCGAGTCAAATTGTTTTAATTTTCACTTTATTGTTAGAATAAACGCAAAGGCTTGACAGAGTGCAAGTCTTCAGTGTATCATTAGAATATCTTCCCAAACTTTTCAAGCAAAAAAAAATGGTTGGCTATATTTTATTCCAGCAAATGGCCCCTTTTTGTCTAACTTGACTGGACTAGCGACTTTCTTATTTTATAAGTGCAAGAAATAAAATCTTTCTAAAAAGATCAAATGCACGCCAACTTTAAAAAGTATGAAAACAATTATTGTTATCTGTCGATTCGACTGATCGTGAGAATTCACTCCTTACTTTTATTCCTGTCTATTCTTTATCTTCACTTCAAGTTTCAAACCATTTTACGCGAGCGAATTACTCGAGCTGTTCATTTTTAACGAGTAATAATATTGCCGTAACGATGTTTCTTAATCATTATACTAAAATGTTTCCATTACCTTGAATGCGCTTGACAAAAATGTGTAAACTCAGAAGACACCTTTCTTTCTCGTAAAATATTATCCACATTATATGGTTAACAAAAGCACTTTCGAATTTCCATTTTAATTGTTTCGTCATTTTTTTCTCGCCTTGAATATCATGAGTTAGCATAAAAATCATCAAAAGAAATGTGAATGGCTTTAAAATTTTATTTTCTTCATTTTAAAATTTTCAGGGTCTTCATACATAAATTCATACTAGCAATATTATACACGCGCTACAGCGTACGGGAAACATTGCACTGCCAATTAATAATATATAAATAAAAAAAAGATAACTATGATTTAAGTTTTAAATTGTACGGTTTAATCATATTATAAATGATAATTTGAGAGACGTTGAGTTCGAAATGTTCAATTTATAACATTATCAAATTAAAAATAATTTGTGAGGCAAGAATTTATAATTTAGTCACAGATTGATTTTGAAAGGGGACTCCAAAATTAAAAAGCTACTTTCAAAATATTCAGTTTTTAATGCCTTTTTGGAATTTTCCAAACACGCAGGATTACAATTTGAATTTATTATATAGTGAGATAGTTAAATTTCAAGTATGCCTCAGTATAAAATCAGTTATTTTGAATGTTTCATTCCGACACTTTTAATTTTGATATTGTGTCGCGAATTGAAAAGGTTATTACAGTTTTTGTGGATTTGAAATTTAAGTTTTTAGTTTTGAAGGTATCTGATTAAAAAATGTTCATTCCTCAACGTTTCCATTTCTAGTGTATGATATTTCAAGTTTCATTTTAAATCCATCAAATTTTCATTTATCTAATATAAAACACTCAATTCTGAAAAAATAAATGAAAATTGTTAATTTTTGCGTTTTTCAAGCTGTGAATTTTGAATTTCAAACGCTCTAAATTTGAAAATGGTCCACTTTTAAACTGTAAAATTGATCAATTTTCAATTTTGAATGCTCACTAATGAAATTATTTAAATTGGTAAGCAAGAATAAAAATTTAGCCATTTTCATAGCTGCCAAGTCTTTAAAAGTGTATAATTTTAAGTATTTCTCATTTACAGGTTTTTTATTATCAAAGGATTTGAACTGGAATTGATTCAATTATTCAAAGTATTTAATTTGGAATTGTTAAATTTCAAATGTTCATTCAAGCTAAAAAGCACGCTCTTATTTTTATATTCTACATATCTGAATGATTTAAAATTCGAAGTTGAATTTCAAATATTTATCAGCATTAAGTTAGTAATTTTGAATTTTTTCATCAGAAGCTTCAAATGCTTATGTTTTGTCGAAAATTTCAAACGTTATTTTGGTTTTCTAGATTTGAAATTGAAATTTTCAATTTTGAAATAATTGGGAAATATTCTCCCTTGAACGTTCCCATTTTGAGTGTGAAATTTTTAAAGTTTCATTTTGAATTTGCTAAATTTTCATTACCCCAAATATAAAACTCTTGATTTAAAAAAATGGAAACTTTCAATTTTTAGGTTTCGAAAACTGTGAATTTTAAATTTGAAGGATATAAATTTCATATTGTATAATTTCTCATCAGATTCGAAAACGGTCTACTTTGAAATTGAAAAATTGATTAATTTTCAGTTTTGAATGCTTATTACTGACATTATTTAAATTGGTAAGCCTAAGAATAAATATTTCTTCATTTCTATAGCTTCCAAGTCTTTGGAAATGTAAAATCTAAAATAAATGATTTATTTTGGACCACTCATATGAAAGTACATAAAAATTGTGATATTTATAAAAATTCAGCACATTTTAAAGAACTCTCTTTATAAAAGCTATAATGAAACTTGAATACTATCAGTATATTTTTGTATACATTATGTTATTTGTGTTATTTCAAAAGATAATAATAATATATGACATATTGATTAGTGATAATCTATGTCGGATAAAAATGACAAAAAAAGTTACCAAACTTCAATATATTGAGTAAATCTCATTTCACTACCTAGGGGATGGTTTTTATAGGTGAATGAATAATATTTTTGAGAGGGTAAAAATGATAAAATTATTTTTTATACCCACTTATGGCCTATGCTATAGCGTTCATGAATTTGAATTCGAAACGTCACAATTTTGAGCATTCAAATATAACTATTAACATTCGACAAGAATTAACACCAGCTAATTCATTTATTCAGGCTTTTAATTCGAAGTATTAAAAGCCAACAATATTGTACCAATTTGAATTTAAAACTGTTCAGTTTTAAACATTTCAGGTTAAAATTAATTACTTAACCTAGTATTGGTTATAATTATTTTTTGAACTATGAAATAATTATAATAGTTTTCAAATAATATATTATTTTTTAAGGTTTCAACTTGGAAAAGTTTTGATACAGGCTTGCGATTCAAATTTTTTAAATACTGAACGATCTTAGTTTGAAATAACTTAATGTTGAAAGTGTCTAACCAAAAGCTGATCCACAGAATTTGAAATTTCTAAATTTACAGTTTTGAAAAATTTGAAAAAAAGGGAAAAGTCATTCAACTTTTATGATATTCGACATCATTCTGACTTTTTACTTGATAAACTAAGAAGGGTAAAGACTCCACTCATACTTGAAATTAAAAAATTGTAATTGTAATGAATTTTAGAAATTAAATTATTTTTAATAGAATTAATATCAGAATATAAAGAGATTAAATTCTTCTTTTTCCTTGTTCCAAGTATTTTAAGTATGAAAAAATGAAGAACTTATTAACTAAAACAGAGAATGGAAAGAACATAATAAGTCAAACGTCAAATATATTCATTCCAAAAACATTCATTGCCAAATAGTAATTTCATTTTGTTGTACAATTTCGAAGATTACTGAAGTTCATCTCAAAGAATTTCATATATTATTAATTGAATATTATTTCATTTTACACTTGTGTTTCGAAACCCCAAGAAAAAAACTTCATTCTGCGATCGGAATGTATTAGCCGCGTACGCTTGCAGATTATTATTAGTATTTTCTAATGTTTTCGCATTCCGAATTATGTTGCCAAAAAATTATTTAACCTCTTCATTAGTCATTATTTCTGAGGCCGAAAATCACTCGTTTATTTTTTTTTTTGTCAAAAAAATCAGCAACGACGTTCGTTGGCCATGAAGAGGCATGGGTGAAAGGTCCAAGGTCAGGACCAACAGTCAGGAGTCAAGAATTAGGGGTCACAGGTCACAGATCAAGAATCAGAGTTCAATGATCAGATGTCAGGAGTAGAAAGTGACGAGTCAAGGGTCATAGTTTAGGGGTCAGAGGTCATAGGTAAAGGTCAAAAGTCAGATGTCAAAAGTCAGGTCAGAGGTCAAAGACGGACATCAAGTTTTTCACATTTATCTATACTTTTTCGAGAAATCTTTCTGTAATGCAGCTTGTCTCAGTTTTTTACTGATTGAATAAACCTCCGATATTTTTTACCGGTCCATACTACCAAAAGTAAAAAATCAGATTATATAGAAATTGACTTCCTGAGTAGAAAATCCAGGAATTGTAATCCACGGTTTTGTAGCAAATTCACACAAACACTAATTGGAACAACACTTCAAATTTTCTTCAAAATAGTCAAGAAATTCTAACAGAGATAGAATCATCATTTTTTTAAACATAAAATGTAATTACTGAGAAAAGGATTGGAAAATCAGTTTCATAAAAAACTCTCTACAATTTTAAAAAGGGAAGATACTCGACCAGTGAGGTGTACACTATTCCCAGATACGCCGTATACAGAAATTGATAGTCTGAACTGAGACATCCCAGAAAATTTCATATTTTTCGAAATTCATTTTAAACCACTTGTAAGAGAGAGATACATTTACGAGCGAAACTAAGACCCTTTACTGGCCACTCAGTTGCTTTTCTCCAGTATATCTTCCAACCTCCCCCTGGTAAAAACCATATGTTTGAAGATTGTCAACAGACTTCATGGAAGTTATTCAGAAAGTTTTAGCCTTCAATATCAAGATTTAATAAATAATCCAATATCCAACATATATAAGGTAGAGAATAAAATTAAATTATTATACCTCAAATTTTATGTACATCCTTCTGGCAAGCTTATTTTAATTTCTATGAGTACTGAAAGGTTTTTAATTGATTTTAAAATTGATTTCAATCATTTGATTTTTTCTTTTTCTTTTATCTTTCATCCTTCTAATATTATTCTTTCATTTTATTTTTGTCTTATAACATAAGTTCTACTCAATTTAAGCGTTCTCGGGAGTGGAAATAAAGATACGTTGCTATTCTCTATTACAAGTCCAAATGTATTTTAATTCTACTTTACACGTGTATTTTGTAGCCTATTCCTATTTTCTTTATTTTAGTTCTCTTTAGGTTTTCATGTATACATATTCGAGGTTTCTTTGTCTTATTTACCGCCTAACTAACCTTCTCCTGCCTTCTTTATTTTACCTTATAAATATTCTCAAAATTAATTATCTTTAATTATTATGCATCTAGGTGCCTTACTTTTCTGATATAGACAATTCCATTATTATTTTTAATATTCTTTTCATATAACTCTAAGTCAAATTCTCATAGGAAATATATTTTTAATACATCTCTCGTTATTTCTCTTTATTTGAAAATAGTCACAATACATCAATTCGCCGTTCAGTCACTTTGGATATATTCGGCCATCTAGTTCGACAGGTTGTGTACCCAGATTTGAAAGTAAACTCCCAAACCCTATTCACCTCCGCTGTCTGAACTCGAGAGAGTCTGTATGGATCACGAGCAAGTCGTTCTCGATACAAACTATCTTTCTTTTTAAAGGAACTTATTAATAAACTGATTGTCTTAATTCGAAATCAAGGTCCAATAAATATTTTTTATCTCACTTTTCTGTCAGTATCAATTACTCCGTACTATATTTTCATCTCTACTTCTGGATAGATTTTTACTTATATTATTTTTTTAGATATAACTGAAAGATCAAAAATTAAAGTACAACAAAATTACTTTATAGAGGGAAACAAATAAATGAAAAACGGCAAATTTCTGGGAAAATTCAAGAAAATATTTTGATAATCAATAAATAATTGTTTATATCATTTTTCTTGTTAATTTTTGGTTATTATAATCTCATGGTAACTTGAGAGTCGAAGAAGAGTTGAAAACAATGTAATAGAACCTCAATTTTTTAGGCTCTTTTTGAGAAAAGATTGTTATGAACAACAGTAAATTGTTCGAGCATTTCAAAATCATTAAAATATTATAAAAAATAATATATTGGTTACTAAAAACAATTCATGCAAAAAAAACACAAAAATAGTAGGATAAACGCTAGGGCGGAGTGAAAATGATGAAACTAATCGAATCGTTTGAGATGACGGAAACAAATTTTTGGGTTGACATCCGAGAAAAGTGAAAAGAAAATTGAAATCGGATGATATCTTCTGATCGGTTCTTGGATTTGAAAACTTAAATTTAAAGAAATTCTAAAAATTTTTCCTATTCGTTGAAAAATTATAGCAAATTTTTTGTATGTAAAGTTTTTGCGAACTGAATCAATAGCACTCAATAAGAAAATCTAACTATTTTTTATTAAAAGTTAATTCTTTTTAATGGAAAAATCTATTATTATATTTTTGGTTGAGAATTCATGTCTTTTGGTCGAAAATTCTACTATTTAGTTGAAAATTGAATCATTTTTCGAACATTCGTTTTTTTTGACGAAAATTAGTTTTTTTTAACTGAAAATTTAACTATTTTTTCCCCCCGGTTCAAAGCCGGGCCAAAATAGATTTTTTCTCGTTTTTCCAAAAAACAAAAAATAACCAGTAATCGGCAAAATTAACATAAAAAATTATTTTAATTCTTACCCTGGTCGACATAATAACATGAAGAAAGTATTCTCTTTTTGGTTGAAAATTGATCGTTTTTAGTTGGAAATTCAAGTTTTGAATTTTTCTATGAGAATTTATCTTTTTTGTTTGAAAACTCAACAACTTGGTTGAAAATTTATATATTTTGTTGTAAATTTGTCTTTTTTGGCGGATAATTAATCTTCTCGATTAAAAATTCAATTGATTGGTTAAGAATTCAACTACTTTGTTAAAACTTAATTTTATTGGTTGAAGATCCATCTTCTTAATTGAAAATTTGACTTTTGTTTTTAAATCTTATTTTAGGTTAAAAATCAAATTGTTTTGATTGAAGATTCGACTGTTTTGTTGAAGATTCGTCTTTTTTGGTTAAATTCAACTGTTTTTGATTTAAAATTAAAATAGTTTTTGGTGGAAATATCAGCTATTATATTTTTCGTTGAGAATTAATCTTTTTTTTAATCAAAAATTCAACTACTTGGTTGAAAGTTGAACTTCTCTGTTGAAAATTCATTTTTTGGTTAAAGATTCATCACACTAGTTACAAGTTCAACTATTTTGTTGAAAACTTAATTTTTTTGTTAAAAATTCAACTATTTTGTAGAAAACTTAATGCTTTGTTGGCAATTTAACTGTTTTCTTGAAAATTCGTCTTTTTGTCTTTGAAGTTTAACTATTTGGTTCAAAATTGAACTAATTTGTTGAAAATTGCTCCCTTTTGTATAAGAGTTCAACTAGTTGGTTGTAAATGCAACTCTTGGGTTGATATTTGAATTTTCCGTTGAAACTTCAACTAGCTGGTTGAAAATTCATCATTCTTAGTTAAAAATTTAGCTATTTGGTAAAAAGCTCGTCTCTTTCGCTCAAATGTTCAACTATTTGTTTGTAAATGCAATTGTTTGGTCTGAAATTAATTCTTTTGATTGTTGAAAACTCAACTATTAGAAAAAAAATCATCTTTCTTGTTTGAAGATTCATATTTTCGGGCTTAAAGTCAACTGTTTTTTGAAAAATTCGACTTCTCAGCTTGAAAATTCAACTCTTACGTTGAAAATTCATCTTTTTTGGTAGGAAATTAATCTTTTTCGCTTATACATCAAACTATTTCGTTAAATATGCAATATTTTTCGACTTCGAACCTGAGGGGCCTTCGAAATCATAGGGAAATCCTAAATGTAAAACTGAGTCCACACGAAGAAGCCATTTTGTTTGGTTTTTTGCATACATAATCTCAAGAGTAACAAGATTTGCGGACCAGGCAGCTTTTTTCGGAAAAAATTATATTTTTTTGGTGATAATCGAATAAAAAATGCAATAAGGGGATCCGACGCTCGAACTGGACATTACTTTCCCGAAAATCGATCCAAACTCGAAATGCGTTGAAATTCGAAATAAAAAATACGTGGTTGTTCTACGCAACAAGACGCATCTTTTTTCCATTCAAATTTTTTTTATCCGATGATTATTTTTCAAAATTAAAATTGAAAACCGTCATTTTCTCACAGATCAAAAATCAATGTTTTTTCAAATATAACTCGCGATAACTCGCTCAGTTCACTACGAAATGATTCAAAACCGCGACCATTTCATTTGGTTGACTCTAGCGGAGCCATTAAGTCGTAGAAAACAATAA
>JAUMHM010086791.1:0-10747 GCA_032362435.1 Melikaiella ostensackeni
CTGGCTAACGAACTTGACCTTCAGTTTTCGATACTCAAAGAGTGTACCAAAGGTCAATCCAATAGATTCATTCTTTCTAAAGTTATCGTGCTCACAGACAGACGTACAGACATACATACAGACAGACAGACAGACATGCAGACAGACAGACACATTCGTAAAAACTTGTTTTTTGGGTTCAGGGGGTCTCAAAACGTGGACATTTGACAAAAACGGGGGGGGGCTCAAATTTTACAGAAATCTAATACCTTCTCTGATTAGAATGCAAAAAATTAAATTTTAACTGAGAAGTCCGAAACGTCTCTGCGATACTGAAACTCCGAATGTACATCACGAGAGCACGCGACACGAACCACCATCACGACTCTCTACTATAGTAATGAGCTCAAGCCAGTAGAGGTGGAAAACTAGCATTTGGAAATCGAGCATTTTCGAGGAAAATTCCTGGAATTTCTCCTCTCTGAACAGGCCTGCCATAGCATTATCCATGCATCCTCTACATTTCTTTTGACTAACTTCATTTTCCACTCTTCTCTTTGATGTCCTAAATATTCATTCAACTTTTCACAATATACCATTTGTACTTCTGGTCTCTGCAAATTCTCTGTTTTAAATCGCGTCTGCTTCAACTAATTCTCCTCCATCCTTGACCTAGGTTCATTTTTGAACCTATTAGGTAGTGATCCGTTCTACATTTAGAACCTCTTATAACACTTGTATCTCTTACCAGCCCTCTCAGTCTCTCATCTGCCACAACAAAATCAATCATACTGTGGCTGACGCCACTGTATCAAGTAAACATGTGAGCCATTTTATGTCTGAAACAAGTGTTTGTAATAAACAAGCCTTTTCTAAGCAGAAGCGAATCAATTTCTCCCTGTTACCGTTCGTTCTTGGGTCTATTAAAAGACCAAGTACCCTGTCCGTACCTTTGCGTTGAACATCAACCAGCCATTTATACCTCCGAGTATGATGATTCTTTCCCCAGGATCTCAAGTACCTAGAATATCATTTAACGAATCCCGGAAGATATCTTGTACATCACTACTGTAACCATCAACTGAAGCGTAGTATGCTATAATAAATAGCCTTCTGATTCCCACTTTAATTCTAACCCATTGTAACCTGGGAGATATACACTTATACTTTTTGAAATGCTGTTTTGCTCTTTCATTCATAATCAGATCGTTTTCTTGGCTACCATGTGACTTATTATCTACTTCTGACCATAGAGCAAGTTCATTCTCAATCTTTTTATCTCACATACCTTTTTCTTCATTTCAGGTTCACATAAAATATCAAGCTTCCTTACGTATATTGTATCCCACAATTCCCTTTCCTTGAAATCATTTACACGTTTAGCATTCCAAATACCCGGTTTTCATTCATCACCTGAAGCTTTTCCGAGGGCATGCCTTTCGCCAACAAAAGTATCAATCCATTCTGAGGATACCATACATTATTAATTGCATTGTCCATATTTAGAGTTAACACCTAACTACCAGCTTGTTTTGATAAATGTTTTCGATAGGTATAAAATCATGTTCAAACTTATCAACTAAATCGTTATAAGGTCGTGTGTTCATTCTTAACGCCAGTTCCACCAAACTTCGGTCATTCAAAGTAAAGTATAAACACAAGGCTAAAACCAAAGGAATAATGATCGGTTTGCGTTGTATACTGAAGAGGGAACCAGCCTCCTGCAGTTTAATATTAAGGTGGGGAAAAGACCATCGATTCCTTTATAAATGTGATGAGAATTCTTAACCCTGAATAAAACTCGACAAGCCTTGAAACTTGCATAAATTTTCGTTACCCTCCAAAAATTTGCCAGGTTTCCAAAAACTGCAAGCATTTTCGTGAATTTCCATCAATTTCCGAAAGTTTCAAAACACTTATATCAATTTTCGAGCATCCCCATACGTTTATGGATGTCACTATTCAGAAGTCTAAGAAGAATTCGCCTTTTCCCCATATTGAACCAATGGGAAACTTCATGGCCTTTGGGGCACGGATATTATGTTAACCGATTACGCTCTACTTGGGAGATTATTTTTTTGGACATTCAAATAAAACTGGGAGGTGAGAACGAAAAATATGATTTCGAAAAGTAAGGACCACTCTAATATACATATATGTATTAGGTATTAAGAAACAGATTACAAAGGACTGTCTATTTTATTATTTTCAATAATAATATGACTGGTTCGCTAACGAATCGTAGTTTCCTGTCGGCTGGGGAAACATTCGAAAACTCTAAAATTCCATAAACCAGACCGTGACACGACCGGATCGAACAATAGTCGACAATAGGAATCGCATCCGATTTTTGCATGCCAATTTCTGGCGGCATTGTGCCGTAGACAATGCACCAATAATTACGCTAAACGCCAACCATTCATACGCCCATTCGTCCGAATTCAAATCGCCTTCTGTATCCATTATCGTCGCTGCCCAAATAATCGCTCCGTTGCGCTTCTACCCATTTTTCGGCGATTATATCGCTGCATGCATATATCTATAACTATACCTAGAACGCATAACGCATTGCCAAATCGCTCGAAATATTGAATTTTATTCCATCATCGAATCCAATATTACCTCCAGCGTTTTCGAAATATGAACTGACGAATTCACAGGCTGCTGATTCCGCCGAAAAATTTCCATCATTTCTTCGCTACCAACACCCCCGTTTCAACGCCGCCCGGGAATATACTCTTATTTGAAACCAATTTCATACTAATAAGTATATTCAATTTTTTGAAATCATTAATGACATTGAAGCAAATATTTCAAATATACGAGATGACAAAGTAGAAAAATTTAGATAAAAATGCATTGGTTTACCTAATGATTTCGTAAAGAACGGGGCTCCACAACTTCATTACAGAAAGAGTTAAGCGAGGGAGTATTCACTCCTGCAATTTGGTATACACTCTCTCTGCAATCTTATGCATTTTCACGCAATCCCGTGCAATTCTTTACAATTCCTTGTAATCCATGCAATCTCTATAAAGTTTCGAGCGATCTCTATAAAATTTCGTGAAAACCCCTTGCACTGCAATCTACATGCAATGGAGTAGAATTTCATGCAATCTATTACAATCCTTTGTAATCCCATGCAATCTTGATGCAATCTAATGCACTCTACATATGATCTCGAGCGATCTCTATGAAATTTCGTGAAAACCTATGCACTGCAATTTGCATGCAATCGAGTGGAATCTCATGAAATCCTTTACAATACCTTGTAATCCCATGCTATATTGATGCAATCTAATGCAATCTCTACAAAATCTCGAGCGATCTTTATCAAATTTCGTGCAAACTCATGCACTGCAATCTGCATGCCATCAAGTGGAATCTCATGCCATCCCGTGCAATCTTTTAGAATCCTTTGTGATACCCCCTTACAAAAAATTATTATTGGAAATTCAGTACCTATAGGTCTTTAATTATTTTCCTATAATGAATTTCTTATAATTCTTTCGCGATTTTAGAAAGTCCTTACAGAAAATCATTATGAGGGAATCAGTATAAAAATAAATAATGTTTAAATATTGGAAGAACTGATGCGAAAAATAGAGAATCTACAAACGAATTATTTATTTTCTTAACGTAGAATTTCAAATATTTTCAAGGAATTTCACAGGATTCCACAGATTTCACGGAATTTTACAGAATTCCAAAAGAATTAAAAGATTTCAAATATATCAAAAGACTTTAACGAATTTGAAGGAATTCCAGAGAACTTCCATGGATTTTAAGCGATTTCTCCAAATTTCATAAGAATTTCATGAGATTTGAAATGATTTTAAAGAACTTCAACGTATGAGAGAATTTTAAGAGATTCCAAAGAATATGAATGGATTTCGAGGGACTTAAGGCTTTTAAAATGATATTATGGGATTTCCAAAGGTTTTAGCTAATTTTGAAGGATTTCATTATTTTTTAAGAGATTTGAAAAAATTTCCACGAATTTCAAGGTATTTCGTAAGATTTCGAAATATTTCAAGATATTTTAGAGGATTTCAGGTTTCCAAACATGTTCAGGGATTTAAAAGGATTCCGAAGGATATGAGGAGATTAAAAAATTTTCAAGAGATTTCAATGAATTTGGTAACATTTTTAAGATTCCAAGAGATGTCTAGAGAACTTAGAAAAAAAATTAAAAGAAATGGAATTTCAAGGGATTCGTAGCGATTCCCTCATAGATTTCATTTTTTCCCTCATTCTTTGGTATTTCAAGAAATTTTACAAGATTTAAAGGATTTTATTCAATTTCCAAGAATTTCAAGGGATTTCAAAGATTTCTGGAGACTTGAATTGTTTTTTCAAAACTCCAATGAATCAGTTTAATTTAATTTATATTCCATAGATTTCGAATGATTTCTATTTATTTCAATGAATTTTTAAGATTTCAACGAATTTCTAGAGAACTGTAGGGAATGAATTAAAATTCATTTTAAGGAATTTCAAGAATTTCGAGAAATATGAAGGAATAAAAAAATTTCAAAGGATTCTAAAGATTTTAAGGGATTTCTAGAGAACTAAATTCTAGAGAATGAAATTTCAACGGATTTCTAGTGATTCCGAAGGTTTCAAGGGATTTCAAGGTATTTTAAGGAATTTCACAAGAATCAAAGAATTTGTTGCGCCTCCAAGGATTTCAAGGGATTGAGCACAATTTCGAGAGATTCTATAAGATTTTGCGTGGATTTCGACAATTTTAAGGGATTTTAAAGGCTTCGAATGTGGTATTTTAATTAATATTCCAGGGGCTCAAAGCATTGCATAGGACTTCAAATATTTCAAGGGGTTTCAAAGCATATCATCAGATTTCGGGTAATTTTACAGGATTTCAAAGAATTTTTTCACTGAAATTGAGGAATTTCAAATATTTGAAGAAATTTGAAAATATTTCAGGGTATTTATAAAGATTTTAAAATATTCAAATAATTTTAGGATATTTTAAAACATTCTAAGGAATTTCAATAGACTTCCAAAATTTGAAGTGATTTCAAAAGATTGCAAAGGATTTTAAAGATTAGGAGACATTTTAAAAGAATCCAAGGAACTTTGAAGAGCTTCATAAGATATCAAGGGATTTCAAAAGATTTCAAAGGATTTAAAATATTTCACAGTATTTTAAGGGATTTCAAGGAACTTTCAAGAGCTTCAAAAAATGTAAAGGAGCTTCGAACGATTTCAAAGGATTTGAAATATTTTAGGGTATTCTGAAAGATTCCAAAGAATTTTTAATAGATTGAAAAAATTTCAGGGTATTTTGAAGGATTCCGAAAAAATTTCAATAGATTTCAAGAATTTGAAGAGATTTCATAGGATTTAAAAGGATTTTGAAGAATGTAGGTTATTTTAAAAGAATCCAAGGAACTTTCAAGAGCTTCATAAAATGTCGAGGGATTTCAGATGATTTCAAAATATTTAAAATATTTAACGATATTTTTCAATAGATTTCAAGAATTTGAGGATATTTCCAGGGATTTCAGAGGATTTTAGAGATTTTAAGGTATTTTAAAAGATTCCAAGGAATTTTTAAGTGCTTTAAAAAGTGTCAGGGGATTTCAAAATATTTCAAAGGATCAAAATAAAAAACCTCATCGCTCGACCAGAAAATTCTCATCACTCGACCAGGAAAAATCTACACGGCTCGATCGGAAAATATCCTCATGGCTTGATCAGTAAAAATCCTCATCGCTCGGCCAGGAGAAAATTCTCATCGCTTGGTCAGAAAAAAATCCTCATCGCTCGATCAGAAAATCCTCATCACTTGATCAGAAAAATAAACTCATTAGTCTATCAGAAAAAAATCCTCATGCTTTTATCAGAAGAAAATCCTTATTTCTTGATCAGAAAAAAATTCTCATCGCTCGATCAGAAAATACTCATAACTTGATCATAAAAAAATCCTCATAGTACGATAAAAAAAATCTCATTGATCGGTCCGAAAATCCTCATCGCTTGGTAAGAAAAAAATCATCATCGCTCGATCAAGAAATCCTCATCGCTTGATCAGAAAAAACTCATTACTCTATCAGAAAAAAATCCTCATGCTTTGGTCAGAAAAAATCCTTATCTCTTGATCAGAAGAAAATTCTTATTGCTCGATTAGAAAAAATTCTCATGGCTGGATAAAAAAAATTCTCATCACTCGATCAGAAAAAAATCCTCATAGCACGATAAGGAAAATCTCATAGCTCGGTCAGAAAATCCTTATCGCTTGATCAGATTAAAATCCTCATAGCAGGATAAAAATAAATCCTCATGACCTGATTAAGAAAAAATCCTCATCTGTTGCTCACAAAATTCTCATCGCTCGATCAAAAAAAATCCTCATGACTTAATCAGAAAAAAATCCTTATCAATCGATTAGAAAAAAAATCTCATCGCTTGATCAGAAAAAATTCTCATGGCTCGATAAAAAAAAATCCTCATCAATCGATCACAAAATCCTCATGACTCGATCAGAAGAAAATCGTCATGACTTGATCAGTGAAAAATCCTCATCGCTAAACATAACAATATTTTCAAGAATTGCGTGTAAGATCTGTAATTTTCTCATGATACATCAAATATACCATCTGATTATTATTATACAGTTGGCGCATTTTTTGTAATCATCTTGGCATCTTTTGCCATCTTCTTCTTCTTATAGCTTTTTTAAATAAAAATCATCTTTCGTCTCAAATTAGTAGAAAAATCTAATGATATTGCTTCCTCGAAATGAGAGCAATGAGCTTGCGTACAAGAATCGAAATTACCCTCGGGTTCGACTCTTCAAGCAATTATTCAAACCGGATGCCCGATTTCCGAGAGACGGTAGTCCCTCAAGTAGAAGAGAGATGCAGAAAAATGTTAATAGAGCTAATATAAAGAGGAAGAGGAAAGATGTAGAGGATGTGAAATGAGGGAGAAGAAGATGGATTAAACTAAGAAGTCCAAAGAAAGAAGAGAATCTTGCAGTTACGCATGATTTTACCTGGGGCTCTCGAACGAAGGTCTGAGTCAAGCGGTCCTGGGGCTAGTCGCGGATCGTCCGACCAATCCAAGCTAATTGGCCTCCATAGGTAATTACGCGCAATTAGGAGTAGGCTGGCCGCTCGCTGAGTAATCCTATACCAAGACGTTACAAATTGGAGAGAGTAAAAGAGTAAGACGCATGAGATGGAAAAAGAAGGATGGGACTAGAGTGAGACCGCCGCCAGGTACACAAATTATCTGGCGACGAAAAAACAAGGGAAGAGCAATTAAATAATGCTACATCGCCACATAGTAGGATAGAACGCCCTCTCCTCTTTATGGGGTGACCAAATATTTTTAAGACTATCCTAACTGACCACTTTCTCTTCTAGGATTTATGAAATCAAACGAGGCCGACTCTAATTATAACAAGAAAATGACGGAGTTTCAAAATAAGGACTCAGGTCTGCAGCACGAGGAAAGATGAAGATGATCAAATCCATCTCAAGTCAGACTTCAAGTCGCAGAATATTTTTGCGACGAAATATTTTGTTTTTTATAAGTAATCAGGCAACTTCAAGCTTCTTCATCTTCTTCATCTTCATCATCTTCATCATCTCCTTCATCTTCTTCATCTTCCTCATGTTCTTCATGTTCTTCATTTTCTTCATCTTATTAATCTTATTCATCTTCTTTATCTTCTTAATCTTCTAATATTTTTCAACTTCTTCATCTACTTCACCTTCTTCATCTTTTTCATCTTTTTCATCTTCTTCATCTTCTTCAACTTCTTTATCTTCTTCACCATCTTCATGTTCATCATCATCTTCATCTCATCGAATTGATTTCAAATCAGGAAGATTCTACCCTTCAAGTCGCAGAATGTCTCAGCGACGAAATATTTTATAATTTATAGGAAATTAGGCGACACGTATTTTTTCGATTTACGAACAACAAATTTTCCACGAAGTTACAAGCATTTGAATTTTGACGTCTATTTAAAAAAAAAACACAAATTCATTTTCATCTTCACCTTCTTCATCTTCTTCATCTTCTTCATCTTCATCATCTTCTTCATGTTCTTCATGTTTTTCATTTTCTTCATCTTCCTCATTTTCTTCATCTTCTTCATGTTCTTCATCTTCTTTATCTTCTTCATCTTCTTCATCTTCTTCAATTTCTTCATTTTCTTCACCAACTTCATCTTCATCATCATCTTCATCTGATCAAATTCATTTAAAATTAGGAAGATTCTACATTTCAAGTCGCAGAATCTCTCAACGACGGAATATTTTGTTTTTTATAGGTAATTAGGCGACACGTTTTTTTCGATTTAAGAACAATAAATTTTCCACGAAGTTACAAGCATTTGAATTTTGACGTCTTTTTCATAAAAAAAAAACCAAAATTCATCTTTATCTTCTTTTGCATCTACTTCACCATCATCTTTATCGTTTTTATCTTCATATTCTTCATCTTCATTTTCGTCTTCTTTTTCATCTTCTCCTTTATCATCTTCAATATCACCTTGATGATGAGGATGAAGATGAGGATGAGTATGATGAAGATGAAGATGAAGATAATGAAGATAATGAAGATGAACAAGAAGATTGAAAAAGAAGAAGATAAAGAGTTTGAACAAATCTTACAACTCTATAGTTCATCTCATTCCTAAAAGTAATCATCGTTTTCCACGCTCAATTCGAGTTCAAAATAATTTTACTGAATGCATCCAGAGGTTTATATTTAAAAGTCTCCTCTATTTGGGTGACTGAATCTTTTCAAGACAATCCTAACTGACCACTTTCTCTTCTAAGATTCACAAAATCAAACGAGACCGACTTAAATTTAAAAAAAAATTATCAAGTTTGAGAAGAAGGATCTATCAGCCCTTATGATTAAAAGGATTGGTACGTAATGTATACAGTACTTTTTTGTGATTAAGTATTCGATTTCCAATACTTACTCGCGAAAAAATATTAGATCTAATATTACCAGTACTTCTTTCTCATCACTGAGGTTTGCAGCACGTGGAAAGTTGAAAAAGATGAAAATAAAGATAAAGATGAAGATGATGAAGATGATGAAAATGATGAAGATGATAAATATGGTAAAGACGATAAAGATGATGAAGACACTCTATACCGTAAAGGGCAGTTATACTGAAGTCGGGCAATTGTAAATTGAAATGGGCAGTTCTAAAAGTCAAAATGCGTAGTTGTAACATTTTGCTTCTATTCACGTTACAAAATTCTACATAAAATTAAAAATTCGAAGGAAATTTATATTATTGTTATTAATAAATCGTGAGTTGTTTTTATCAATATGATTTAATATATTTCTATAAAATATTAAACAAAACCTTAGATTCAACATACATTTCATCTACGTACAATTTCTATTAAATGCGTTTTTTTTTGAGGATTTTGTTCGCTTGGTCATCATCTGTATCAGTGATCGGTTGTTTTTCTGGTATCTTGAAAATACCATTGAATCATGGTTGTTCCATCGCTTTCGAATGATTTTTATGTCTTCTGTCTTTTGCTTCTAACCATTATTGACACCGAAGTGTTCGAGGGAAAATTATGAGAAAAGTATTAAGTACAACAAATTTGGAAAGTAAAGGCCTTTTTTCAGGTATTTCTATACTGTCAGGTTGGGCTGTTCTAAATTTTGCTTAGCATATACCCTGCTAGACCACGCGGAGCCGGCCCTGGCTGACCCCATTTGTGATGTGGAACGAGAGAATCGGGCTAACGACACAAAACTATTTTTTCGGGGAGAGCGCCTGAAGCTGTATAGTAGTAGTGCGAGTCCCGAGCAATATGCACTCCTATCTTGCGGCTTTGATACAGACTCACTGATTAAAGATAGAATTTTTTGCATAACGCCAATCGATCAGGCATATCTTCTACTATAAGAATCGATGAAAACCCGAAAATCGATTTTTGTGTCGTTAGCCCGATTCTCTCGTTCCACATCACACATAATCCACATCCACATCAAACATAATGGTAGTAAAGCGAGTGTAAGAGTAAATGGACAACTGAGGGATTGGGATTGGTCAAAATAACTCTCTTAGACGAAGAAGGTATTGATCTCGGGACAGTGAAAATACGTGGACTGGCGTCTGCAGATGATGAGATTGTTACGGCAGAATCAGTCGACAACTTGCAGGGAATGATGAGCAGATTGGATACCAGCATGAAGAGTATGAGTCTGAAGATTAACGTGAATGAAACGAAAATTATCGTGTTTGAAGAAAGGGGTTAGAAAACAGTATGCAGCATTGCCTCGAATGAGAAGAAGATAGCAAAAGTTGATGAGTTCGTGTATCTTGGAAATTTATTTACTGCTGACGGAAGGATTGATGCAGAAATATCCAGACGTATAAACGAGGGTAGAAAGATTATCGACAGTGTACGACCTATTATTAGAGGTAAAAATGTATCGAATAAAGCTAAAATTACAATACATGATTCTGCGCTTGCACTCACTGTACTGTATGGTAGCGAGACCTGGACGTATCAAGAAAAGGATAGGAGTAAAGTAAACGCGGTTGGCATGCAGTTATTGCGGAATATGTACGATAGAGCGCTAATGGACAAAGTTAGTAATGAGTGGGTTTTCAAAAAATGTGGTGTAGAAGAACTATTGTTTGACATGAGTGAAAGAATCTTACTGAGGTTGTTTGGTCATGTTGAGAGAATGAATGAAGAACGTTTAACGAATCAAGTATATTTAGGTAAAGTGAGAGGTAGCGCAC